>LPNX011149712.1:484498-565929 GCA_001517045.1 Pseudotsuga menziesii
GTGAACATCCATACTGAGCTCTAATGATGTTCGTGATAACACATGACAACCCTCGTGACCCTGTGAAGTAAGTGACCGAAGCATCCAAACACACTAGTTGTGTGCTGTTGGTACCTCCTCGACAGGTCATACATGCATATATCAGGAATGTCAATGGTAAGTATCTAGAGGTTCTCCTCAATGTCCTATAGCTCCTCATCAGCCTCCTGATGAAAATGTATAGCTCCCCCTCTCCTATTAATAGGCAAGGATAACGCTGGTTTGGATATTCCAACATCTACACAGTAAAGAAAATTGTCTCAGTACTACATATAAAATTCATAAAAATCACAAAAAAACATAAAAAAAAGTATAATAGTGTATTTCTTACCAAGGTTCCCCCACTTCTCTCCCTCTGGAAGAGCCAATTTAGGATCTCTGCGGAAATCAGTACCCACGTAAGCGTAATCCTCTACCATTAGTAGTTGATCACTCAACCAGTGGAAGAACGGTGTTGTGTAAAAGTACTAGAAAGGTCATCTTTATGACGGTAGTTTAGCCACTTTTCAGGTCACTTAGTCTAATTACAAAAAAGGTATGATATATCCAAATTATTGATCAAAAGAGTTCTCCAGGGTATTATTTTATACTTTTTAGGGAATCAAAGACTAAAAGTTATGGAAAAGAACTTTTCGGAGTCTTGTTTAGTTTCGTTCACACTCTCTAAATATGAATAACACCAAGTTTTGTTTCATTAGACTCATTAAATTAAACATTAAAAGACCCTCTCAAGGAACAAACCTCTCATTTCTCAGGTTTGTGAAACATATGGGATTGGAATTGTTCAAAATACGAGCTATATCGAGCATTTGTTACCTTTTTCCAGCTTGTTAAAAATCAAAGAGGAACTCATCAATCATGATGGGGGAATTAAGGGAATGGGAGATCATTTTCTGTATTAATTGAAGCTTTTCAAACACCTTTAAACATGGCACTTGTCTGTGTTTCATTCAAACAATTGGGTTTTCATCTTGTCTTCAACTCAATGCACTTTCATGATTCATGTCACTCCTTTTTGTCATTTTGAAGAATGCATCGTCTTTCGTCGCATTATGTCGTGGTATATTCCTCATCAAGTCAATGATGTCAAGTCTTTGGTTGTGCTGTCCAATGTTCTAAATAAATTCATGTATCAAGAATTACCCTTTTCAATCAAACGAATCTCTCTTTTATGTCGGTTACCTTTGAGCCAATCCTGTGGTTACTTCGTACTCAATTTACAACAACTTTGTTCCAAGTTTCATGTTGTTGATGTGGGATTCATCATTGCCCTCCTTCAATGAGATTATTCCTACTGACATCAACACTTTTTCCAGGAATTAATCTTAGAAACAAATCAATACCTTGAGATCTGCATGCGTTAATGACATGTTTCCTCACTTTCAACAATAGGATTTCACCATTGGCCTTTTATCGAAAGATTTGACTGAGTGTTTGACATTAGTTCATCTATTCACATTCATAGGATTGTACTAGGTTACCTTGGGATTCATTGGCATTAATGGTAATTTCCATTGCGCTTGTTAATGATTTACATCATTGACTGGTAATCAAGTGGTTTCTACCATTTGTTATGCATTCCCCAAAGTTGCGATGGATTATTTTGTATGAGTTATTGCATGGATCCATATTGTATGTGAGTGGCTTTGCTCAAACTTGCATCAGTATGACATAGATATAAATTGTATGTTTGGTAGCTACGTCCAAATTTGAGTCTCTTTCACATGGATCTATGTTGTATTTCAGTATCCATGACTCTTTGTATCTCACATGGATTTGTGTTGTATTGGTCGAAAACCATGTTGTGAGTCTTTTGGTACATGTATCAATGTGTAAAGTACTGTAGAATGATCTTGATTGTTGTTGGATGACCATTAAACCCTTATCTCAAAGTCATAACCTGTTCTATCAAAGCATTTTTCCTATTGTTTCTGTAACGAACATAAATAGGATAATAATTAAATAAGGTTAATAATTAAATTAAATAATAATTGTTAATTATTATAGTAGTAGCTATTAATGTGAAGGGACATAACTCTTCATTATGAAACTCTCAAGCCATATTAAAGGAGAGCTATGTTGTAATATCCTATCATCTTTTTGTTTATCAATTTATTCATATTTTATTATCTATGGATATGTGGGTTATTTTAGAAATTACTTAATTGATAATATTCAACTATGGATTTTACAGTGGTATCAGAGCTATAGGAAGTTAAAAAAAAAAGAAAAAAAAGGGAGGGTAAAAGTGAAACCACACCTGGTTTCTTAAAGTGGGTTTGGGTTTGAATATAAAAAGTGCATAATAATAACTACAAAGAAGCAATTGGGATTTGAACCTAGGTGGGGAAGGTAACACTTATTCCTCTCAACCACCAAATCTACTTGCATTTTACAAAAGTATTGAAAAAAAATAAAAGTCAAGGACTAGAATTTGGAAGGTTATATATTATTTTATATAACTTAAGTTTAAAAATAATAATAATAATAATAATAATTATTTTATCAAAAAAATAATTATTTTTGGAAAAAAAAAGGGTTATTTGACCTAACAAGAAATAATCGAAGAAAGTTTTTTTCCAAAAGAGACATATTGAGAATTATTATAGCTTTTGTATCTACCCTTCTGGAAGAAAATAAGACAAAAGTGAAGTAGAAACATAGTCACAAACAATGGCTACTACATATTCGGAAATGAAGGCATGGCTACAAACTACATTGGACGAGTTAGAACAATACAAAGCGATCAATAAAAGTCTACACGCTGAGGTTGAGATGAAAAAGTGGTTGAAATAGTGGAAAGACGATGGGAATCGCCGCTTATGGAATCAGAATCGACAGCTAGAACGAGCCATAAGAGATAACAATAAAATGTTATCTAATTAGGATAAAGAAATATCATGCTTAAAAATTCATAATCAAAACCTAGAAGACCAGATCAGAAAGTAAAAAAATGACAACAAATCACCATATGGATGCGATAATGAATTAGAAGAAGAAATAAAGCGCTAAACAAACTCATCATGGAAAAAGATGCTGAATTGGCGCAAGTCCGGTTGAGGTTAGAAAATCAAGAAGTAGAGTTACGCCATCATAAACAACAAAAAGAAAAATGCCAGCAGTAGTATAACGATAGTAAGAAGACACATAAGTTAGAATTGACAAAAGTCAACAAGGTTTTATCAAGCCATTCCGAATAAATTTTCAGATTAAGTAATCATAACAAGACACTAGTCAAAAAAATTAAGAAGTTGAAAAGTAGTCGGAAGACAGAACAATCTACGGAAGACATTGAAGGAAAACTTCTAGACAAATAGGAATAAAATCATTGTATCAGAAGGCATAACGAAGATCTTAAGGAACAACTTAAGAAGTCTGAAGATGACAAAAAATCACATCTAGAAGTGATTAAGAAGTTTCAAAATGGTAACATGCAGTTAGAAAACAAGTTGGAAAAGATACAGAACGAAACTTTAAAACCTCAAGAGACAAAAATACAACTTTATACTCAGATCAATGCTCAAAAGATGACACTTGTAAAAGAAAATGGAATTGTAAAAATTCTATATTGACACTCCAACCATAAAAAAATATATTCTAAGAAGTGGGAAATGTCGAAAGATAATGGTACCAATGTGATCAAATCTCCTAATGATAGATTAGTATGGAATGCCAACACTCCACAACAAATCAATTTGGGATGGATTGATTCATCCACATATCAAAAGTTGTGCTCAACTCCTAGTAGTTCGTATCGGCATGTCTCGTCATTTGCAACACCACAAAAAATGATGCAGAAACATTATAAGGCTTTGAGGACAAAGCCTTTCTAAGCGAGTGGCAATGTAACGAACATAAATAGGATAATAATTAAATAAGGTTAATAATTAAATTGAATAAGGTTAATAATTAAATTAAATAATAATTGTTAATTATTATAGTAGTATCTGTTAATGTGAAGGGACATAACTCTTCATTATGAAACACTCAAGCCATATTAAAGGCGAGCTATGTTGTAATATCCTATCATCTTTTTATCTATCAATTTATTCATATTTTATTATCTATGGATATGTGGGTTATTTCAGAAATTACTTAATTGATAATATTCAACTATGGACATTACAGTTTCCCTCTAGCCTCATACTTTGGGGGGCATCCTCTTACACCTAAATATCATCACCATCCTGATTACGAGATAGGTACCTATATTTTTTCTCCATTCCCTCAAAGTTTGAATGAGGGAAATTAAAGAAGGAATATTTTTTACCTTATGTTTTTCCATGTTTTGAGCCACCTCCATGCCTTTCCTATTGATAAGAGGTGGTACCAAGTTGGAAACACACCTTTCACACTAGAAAAGTGCAGTGCTGACACTTGTTGACTTCATACAACATGTGGTACCCTTTGGAGACACTCCTTGCCCTTCTGCAAAGTGCATTACTCTTCCCAAAAATGAAAAAATAAGAATATATCAAGAAGTTTCTAGAAGAAACCCTCATGGATCCTCATCCAAAATATTATGGACAGGTGGAACTCGAATTACCACATCCATGGAATGATCTTTGGACCTTCTCCC
Organism: Pseudotsuga menziesii; assembly: GCA_001517045.1. Taxonomy (NCBI): domain Eukaryota; kingdom Viridiplantae; phylum Streptophyta; class Pinopsida; order Pinales; family Pinaceae; genus Pseudotsuga; species Pseudotsuga menziesii. Next base: position 489,117 of record LPNX011149712.1, read on the forward strand.
TAAAATATTCAACCTACCCTATCCATTTGGCCTTTAAATACACGCTCACCCCTCATGGTTAAGGGAGGAAGAAGAGAGTAATAGAACCCAAATGATGACCAAACAATGTTAGAATCTTCGATGCATTGGATCTAGGTGAGGCATAGAGGCAAGGTGTTCATAGAGAAATCTGCTCAACATCAATGCTTTGTTGTAGTTTTCTTCTTCTTCTCTATTAATACAAATATGTTTTCTTTTCCCATGAATAAATTATGTTTGTGATTTATTCATTTCTTTTCTCCCTAATCATTAGCATAGAATGTTAAATTATCTTGTTGCTTTCACCTCTTGTATCTTGTCTTGGTCATTCTTTTGCAGGTACAAATGATCGTAAAGGAATTCAGGAGACAAAGGTCACTTTTATTGTAAGGTAATAAATCTTGACATTCAAGTGTTTTAATAGTCTAGAGAGAGGAGACATTGTTGAGATTCCTTTGTTTTATATCCATACCATTTGGACTAGGAAAATTGTCTGATGTCTGCACAGTCTAAAGAATTTCTGCCAAACAACTTACCTGGATCCATTTAAACCTTTGTCACTGGTAACTTACTGAAATTATACGGAAGAAACCCAAATTGAATATTTGGCCTATAGATTACTTCCCTTTCTAGGAAGCTAGATCAAACTTTTGTGAAAGCAAAAACCAGTTCTTCTTCATGTATTTAGAGTTGGGGATCTGATACCATGTTAATTTACCGAGGCCCAAGAATATGATTATTATTCCTATCTATATTCCTAGTTATAAAAAAATAATGGATGATAAAATGAGTAATAATACAACTGAGTATGTAACTTCACATGCACAACAAAAAGTAAAAGAACTATTCACAAAAATGACACCAATATACCCTGAAAACCCCTAAAGAGGAAAACCAACTACAAGTGTGTTTTATTTCCTAATGAAAGCTTCTATAAATGTGCATGATTTTTTTACAAAGGTTAGAGTTCAACAAGAAAAGTCAACCAAGCTCATCTACAAACTTAGCCTGGGCACTCAACTGTTGTAAGATCAAGTTGGTTGTATGTACTCAAGAAAACAGGAAAACCCCCAATCTTATCACAGTTGAGAAATAAAAGCGACCTATATGGCCTAGGAATTTTTCCTATGTGGGATATACCACCCCCATGATCTTCAGATATTCATCCTACCTTTTCTTGTTGTGGATTAAACCGTGCAGTAGGATCAAGAAAACTCTATAATAATTGTCTTAGTGGGTGTAACATTCTTCCACACATTCATGACACTCACACTCTTCCTTTGTGTCTTTCTAATGCACCCTCATAGTCACTTTTTTCCCTAATATACCTCCAAGACTTTAATCAACGTCTGATATTGCATATCTCGCCTCAAATCAATGGCCATGATATAATTTTAAGTTGACATTTAATATCATCAACTTAACATTAGGAAAAACACATTTTATGAAATTTTCAATTTTACAATGTAGTTTGGAATTAGGGTATAATTAAAAATTTATGACCAACAATTTTAATGGGTCCCAAATTGCAACACACCTTTTCCTAATATGAGACACCTTCCAAGCTACATTTATTGAATATACAAGCAATAGCAACAAAACTAAGAGAAAATAAAATGCATGTTCTTTGAACTATGAAGCAATAGATATGGAGAAACTAGAGGATGAGTTTTATGTTGACGAAGTTGCTAATGAGGATGATAGTGAAATTCATGCCACAAGTAATGGAAAATGTTGATGAAACTGATGTTAAAAAAGTCGATGTTGATAGAAGAAGTAAAGCTACAATAGCTAAATATATTTATGAAGAACGTCATAAGGAAATGATATAATTTTAGAACACCAACAACATCATAAATGCAAAAATTAATGAAGACATAAAAGGTAATCGAATCTCAAGAATTGCAGAAGTAGATAAAGAATGTTACTACAATTGGGGATTTTCTAAATAAAGGGTTGAGTCTATCCTTGGGTATGGGATGAGAGGATGTGCAGAGCATGATGTTGATGATAAGGAATATGAGTGGCAAGTGGAAGGTATTTTTTCCTTCGATCATGAAAGTTTAAGAAATGAATATATTGAGGAGATTATTGCAATGTGGAGCCCTAAGGAGCTTAGGTATTTCTAGTTTTTAATGAGTGGTAGAAATGAATTGACCATTTTGATGACAATGAGTTGAATATCGAGGATAGAAGGTGGGATCAAGGAATTCCCACATTACAACAAATTAAAATGGATTAGTATCCAATGGAGTGAAGGACACTGGATGATGCCCAATTCATGAAGAATAAATTTGGACTGGATAGTAATGGCCACATGTCTCGAGCATGACATGATATTAAAGATTAAAAGGAGAGTGAAGATGAAGCTAAATATGAAAACAAGATTTTGCATAGTTTAAGTATAGTATAGAGTTAAAGGAAGAAAAAGAAAATCCACATGCATTGTGCTAGAAATCACAAAATTATTATTATTTTTTAGGTATTTATCCTTATCATGAGGTTTTGCTTTGCATTTCCTACTTGAGAGACTTGATGAAGGAATCTAAGTACCTTGGCCTTGGGATCAACAATTCTAGGTCGAGTGATATTAGTGTATTACGAGAGTTTCAAATACACACTACTTTATCTTTGGACCTATTATAGATCTTATCCATTCATTCTATCTGTTGATCAAAGAATTCATATAATTACAAGAATTGTAATTGCCTCCAATCAATGCTTCCCTCATTACTTGTAAAGATTGTCAATCGTTAGATATTACTTTCCCAATCCAATGGTTTGGATTAACATAGGTTTGTTTGCATGTGTGAATGACTACTCATGGAGACCAGAGTAGTTAAGGAGGACAAAAAACATTTAATTTCACCGAGTCGCAGGATATTTCTATGGAATCTCACATATGCCTATTTATGTCCATTAAATTCTTCCTAAACTTAATGGAATGCACATTATTTTTAGGGTTTTGATTATTAATATAATAAGGGGGTTTATTATAAGTAGGGCTCTAGTGAATAGATAGATCAGTTGAAAACTAAGAGAGAGGTGTGGGGGGTGAGAAGGAAACTTAGGGATAAAGGAGTCCTCAAGGAGAGAGGAAGAGAGTGTGATGTAGATGGAATGAGGGGATGACTGCATACATGAGGAATAAAAATGGTGGGTGGGGAAGTGGAAAGAAAAAGGGATGGGAAAATGGGAAGAAAAAGATTGTATGAAGTGAAAGAGATGGAGGAATATTGAAAGAAAAGAACACATGCATTAGAAGAAGCCATGGATATAAAATTAATAAAAAATTATTGCCATCTATAGGGAAAATTTTGTTTTCATTTTGTTTTTAGAAGTTTGCAATGCCTATATTAGACTTAGGCTTATACTAACAAGAACAAGGCTTGGGATGAAGAATTCAAGAGACCTTGAGCCCAATTGTCAATGGTTGAAGATGAGATCCCTTAAAGGTTTGTAATGTCATAAATTTTCTAAAGTTGATGAAAGGCCATTTTTAGCCAATTTAATACAAAAGACTTATTGCATATGTATATTTCTATTTGATAGTATATTTCAATTTGATGCATTTAGGGTTGTTGCCTCACTTAATTCTAGTTCCACTTTCTCTCTTTTTATCATTGTGTGTATGCTTTCATATCTCTAGTTGTGCTCCATTTTATAGATTTTCATGTTAAGGTTTGAGACTTATAGTGGGGTTAAGGTTCCCTAGTTTGCACTATGTTATCTTTTTGATTGTGTAGATTTTATTACTCATTGTTCATTATATAACTCGTTTGGTTATGTGACTTAAAACATATCTTAAAGATAAAAGGGAATACGTAATGTTATTCTAATATTTTGTAACAAGAGATTCCTTATCTATTATATGATTGTAAAAGTGTGCCATAAAGGTTGTGGCATTCCGGAATTGAAGTACACTTGTATGCTGTTTATTCTCTTGGGTTATCATATGAAATTAGGTTGAGGAAAAGTGAAATATTACTTATGTAGTTAATAATTTAGTCTTGAATTTGGAAGTTCCAGAGGAGTAGATGGAGCCTTAAGATAGAGGTGAAATTTCTGAAAGTATGATTTCACAAAATTTCTACCTGGTATCAGAGTTTATTATATTGGATTACTCTCTTGGTGAATATGAAGTGATATGTTTTAGTTGTACAATAACCTAGTAAAGATTGATAGGGTGTGATAATTTAAGTTGCTTGGAAGAAGCACTTACCTTTGAAAGTCCATTCTACTTTATTTCTGATTAATATGGAGATTCCATTTAAGGTTTGTTAATTATTTATGTACACTCTTTTTTTCTTTCTTGAAATTTGTAGTTTAAAATGCTATTCTACATCTCCTTACCCTTTTTTTATGACTTCTAGTAAAAATGATCATTGTTTAATATATCTTAATTCATATTATACCATAGTGTTAGGATATGATTAGAGTTTCTCTTCGATGTAGGTTTTCTCTTGTGATTTTGCTTAAATCATGCTAGAATGAATTGCCTCTATGTTCGTGACATATGAAGACATTAACGCATTTACAATTAAGGCAATGGGTGATTTGAGAACTTTAAGCACATGCTTATACATAAGGATTCCTACCAACACCATGTCCTTCAATGACTTGTGAATCTTTGGAAATAGAAATGTATCTCAAGAGTATGTCAAAATAATTGTATGGAAAAAGTTACACACTTTATTTTTATAGTTTATAGCACATTTTTTTTTTTTAATATAACCAATCCAACATACTTAAAATATAAATAATTATATAAATTTAAATTATTAGTAAGTTAAATGTGAAATATTTGTATAACGATGATTTGTTAATGGGATAACTTCTTCAAATTGAAGTGCTAGACCAATTTGTTTTAACTTTCATAAGATCAATCACAATGAGGATACAACTCTTTTGTGGTATGCGAAGGTGTACACACCATAAATTATTGTCATTTCATTAAGGGATTCAATGAAAATTACATTTTTCATAAATTACATACTATATACTTACAAATTTAATACGATGTGATTTTCATCATATTGTTCAACAATCCTCAATCCTACCATTTTCCCTTTTTTTTCTTTCTTTTCAACCTTATGTCATCCCCTAAAGAAAGTTTCCACATTGATTCACAATAATTCTAAATATTAGTAATTCTAAATTCAAATTTGGATTTGTATTAAGTAATTGTTCCTTATCATAATCAAAGTTTTTAAATTCATGAACTCAATTGCCACCCTTAAGATCAAATGTGTAGTGTTCTTGTCTTCTTTTCCATAATCTAATGGAATATGTGATTCTTCAATTTGTACTTTTGGGGTTGTATATGATAGGTTTACTAAAAAAAATTATGAAGGGTGATGCAAAGGTGCCATTCCAAGCTAAAGCTAATATTGATAAACAATCAGTGACTTTGCATTGTAATGGAAGATCAAGCAAATTTAAAATTGGAGCTCACAATGTGGAAGGCATTCAGTATTACCTAGATGTGAAATACGCTTCTATGTAGGAGTACGTGAAATTATCATAAATACGTATAGAGATTAGATATTAATTTGCATGAAAGTTGGTATTAATGCATTTCTCCAATATTGAGTTAACCATAGCTTTTATGAGTGTTGGGAAGTAAAGCTTGGTATGAAGAGACTTTTATGAGTGTTGGGAAGCAAAGTTTAGTATGAAGAGACTTACACATTGGAAGACCTTGGACACATTTTTCCTCCATGATAAGTAAATACTTATTTTTTGTTTTCTTTCTAAACCTTTCGCTTGCATAGTGCATATTCTATATTGCAAGTATTCGTGTAAATAAATAAGAGGGGTTTAGTTAAGAATAATAATAATAAGTAGTTAAATATTTTTTTTTTAACCTTGTTTTAAACTGTAAAAGATTAATTTGATGATGATGATGATGATTAACGTCCAGTGAGGCCAATTTTGTGCTATCGGACCTTAACAAGGATAATACTTGGTTTACTTTAAAATCTTGTTCATGTGCTCAAAGAGCTTGTCAAGAAGCTTTCCAAGCTCATTATAGTTTGGGCTATAAAGGTTTGTATTGTAACAAATACTATGTAACTCATATTTAATGTGGGTGTAAGCAGGGCACTCTAAGATTGATTTTCATCATCAACGCTCATAGACTCATACAGATGGAAAACCCTTTCCTCCCATGGACTTTTGGGAATAAACTAACACCATTTTTCCGTATGGAGTTCATGAGAGCTCGTTCTAATCTTGTCTATATTAATTTTCTTCTATTAGCTAGTTACTACCGAGAGATATTTCTGACCTTCCAAATTAGGATTAATGACCTCCTTACAGTATCTTAATTTTCTCTTAACCACTAAATTTTTCTCATGCCACAATTTCACTTTAAACTTGGAAGTAATAATATTTTTGACAAAATCAATGTTCTGCAAAATGTTATTTTCATCAATTCCCCAATAATTTAAGCAAGTCATGGTATCTTTACACTAACATCACTTGAGGCGTAGTTGGTTTTCACTTGAGTTTAAAGCAATTTTAGGAAGTCTCTCATTTCTCATGTTATTTATCTTATGCTTGTACATTAGGGACCTAGTCACATCCATGCTCTCGATGGGGAAATGGCCCACTTCCATGAGGAGAATAAGATAATTAAGTGTATTGTTTTTAATTTTGAGGCTATGAGTTATAAACCGCTTTTGGATTTTCTCAATCTTCCTCCAAGATTCTTTAGAAATGTTGCACCCCCATACTTCACAACCATACAAGATAACATAAATGAAAATAATTTCAAAGAGGAACTTCTTTTTATCCCACATGATAAGATTGGCTGATTTACAGTAACTTTCAAGACCAAAATAATCTTTGCACCCTCCATTAATCCTTTTCTTAATGTTATAGTTCTATTTGGGCTTGTGATGAATATCAATTCTAAGATAGTTGTAAGAAGTCACTTCATCTAGATTTCTATTATCATAAATAAAATTTGTATAGGTGTCCTTAGATTTTATAATCATGACTCTTGTCTTGTGGGTGTTAACAATAATACCCATGCTAGAGCAAATAATTGCTTATCGAGATCAGAAGGACGTATTTCCATAAGAACAATATCATCATCATAAAGTAGGAGGATGATAATTATCCCAACATAAAGTATGAGGATGATAACACCTTTCTAGCTTACCAATGTAAATGTCAAAAATGGTAGGGGAGAGGGGGAAACCTTGTTTAACTGCAATATTACAATTTATATCCGTTGTCCACCCCTCATTATTATTAAACTTGCCAATGACCTTTTCGTATAACCTTATCGCGAAAGCTATCAACTCAAAAGGAACCTAGCTTGAATGGGTGTGCCTCATTGGTGTCGCTTGATATGAAGTCATTTGTTGTAAATGAGGTCACAAGATCAAATCCCACCTGGGTTTACCTGTCTCCCATGGCTTGCGGGATATTTGGGGCACCTAGAGGTATAGTGATAGCAGGAATGGATCTGCGGACCTTGTGTCATGCGAGTACCATTCTAGCCCCAGTTTTCGGTTTCCCTAGTCCACAAGAAAAACTCAAAAGGAACCTTAAGCTCGTCTAGCCTATTCCACATGATATTTCTAGGCATTGTATCAAAAGCTTTTCTAAAATCCACAAAGCAACAAAATAGGCCATACTTATTATTACGACATTCCTCTGCAATAATCCTAAGCATAACAAGGTGGGCCAAGGTTGAATAGTGCTTTCTAAAACCTGCTTGGCCTTTAGCCCACTTACCTTACATTTCTAGTCATTCATTGATCTTCTTTTCTAAGATAATACCATAGTGACTTAGCTAAGAGAGGGAAAATCATAATACTCTCATAATTAGAGTGGTCATTTTTATCACCACTTTTGAAAATATGAATAATGAGGCTTTGAGTCCATGTGCAGGAAACCCTTGCTTAAAGGCTAGATTAAATATTTTGTGGATGTTCCTAATGAGGACATGACCTCCAATTTTTAAGATTTCTTCTTGGTAGCCTTCAATGTCGTTGGATTTTCCATTTCCTAAGGGTTTAACCCGGAAATCTATGGCTTCTAACGAGAAATAAGAAGGGTTTGAATGTTATCTATGATATCCGAGGACTCATAAAGCTTTTTAAAATTGGAATTCCAATCTTTTAAAACAATTTTATTGTCTTTTTTTTGTTTTGCTAGTTAGAATTTGTCTCCATAATCTATAAGAAAGATAGAAAATTTATGGAAATTTTAAATTATGAACAGAAAAAGAAGTTAAAAACAAATTTTAAAAAACCATGAAATTAATTTAAAATTAAAATGATAAAAATATATGTTACTTAAAATTAAAAAGTTTGGTTGAAAATTACAGAAAATTACAGAAAATAAGTAAAAGTGAGAATTTTTGGGTTAGAGTAAGAAAAATAAAAATAAAAGAATTTGTATAAAATATAAAAAATAAAAATAAAAATATTTATAATTTATTATTATTAAAAATATAAAATAAAGACAACCATGTAAAGAATAATTATTTATGATTATTTTATATGATGGGAAAAGAATATGGTAGAAAAATATAAAGAAAATATATAATTGATCCTATAAAAAAATTAAGGTATATTTTTAATTATTGTATTTATAAGTTTTATCTTTTAGAATTTGGGGTAGATTAACACTTATGTTTTTCTTAAATTGAAGAAGATGAAGCAAGTATACTGTCCACATTCACTGATTTTATTGTGGTTGTTCCAAATTCCATTTAAACAAAAAAAATGATATAAAAAAAAACTAGTAAATAATGTATAAATAAGTAGTAACTAATACAAAACAGATGTTTACAACTACTCATAGAAACCACAAATAACAACCTGAATACTTAGCTTATAGATGTTCACAGAGTCCAAGGCTTCAAGTACAAGTTAAGTAGTTATTCTAATTTGAGTTGTGTAAACAGGGGACTTTTTGACCTTTGATTCAGGCTGGTTTTTATTAGTTTTTTTGTCATGAATTTTCACTGAATTTTCAAGACGCCCCAGCTAGATCTTACAGAGTGTGGGTGTTGGGGCTTTCCTGTCATTCAAGTTCATTTCTGAGCTTAAAATCACCCAACAAACAATAGAAATTACAGATTTTGTGAATTAAACTCAACAAAAAAAACAGCCTGAAAATCTGAAAATCAAAGTCCCCATAGTTAGACAGCTCCATTCTAATTACCTATCAGGCTATCACACAAGTTTCATATTCAAATCCTCGAAACAGTTTGTACTTGTTCATGATGCGTAGGAGGAAGTAAAAGCGGGCCCTAATTTGATTCAGCATTTCGCGACTACAACAGAATGACTGGATGTTCAACGAATGAAATGACTGTCTTCGATATTAGTGGTTATCCACCGACGGTAAGAGGAGAAACCATATTATGAGGGGCACAGGTCAGAAATATCATAATCATCAGTTAAGGATCACAACAGCCATATCGAGTTAAATCAAAGGGTTGGTCGGTTGCCCATGTGGCCCTCATTGAAAATTGGGGACTGATTGGGTCCATTAACCTTACATAAACGATGAAACGTCTTTGGTATGTACCTGTAACTGTACCTCAAACTCTCTGTTGTTGCAAGCCTGCGTTGCTTGTTCGAGAGTTCACCACCATCATTGTTCAGTCGGAGTGAAGAGGAATTGGCTGGCGGGGCTAAAAATGAGGTGCACACCACAAGGCGTCCCTTCTCTCTCCGAACAAAAGCTAAGAAAAGGCCTCTGGTCACCTGACGAAGATGAGAAACTCATCAAATATATCATCAAGAACGGCCTTCCGGGTTGCTCATGGAGCTATGTCGCCAAGAAAGCAGGTAATTGATTAAACACCCACTTTCACTTTAATTTCACTCAAGTTCCTTTTATACTCTAATGAATATTCAGCAAACCTAGGCCAATGCTAAAATACGTGCAGAATGTAATAACAGCATAAATGCAATCCCTGTTGATTTAAATGCAAACCTTTTAATGCATAAATCTGGATTAATATAGATTTAATAGTTGAGTACGTCACTTAAAAGGAATCTCTTCGTTCATAGATTTAATAGTTTTTTTTTCATTTTCCAAGCATTCTCATTTAGAGAGGTTGATTTAGAGAGGTGCGAGTTAAACTCTAGATTATTTGTACCATTTCATTTTGGCAAAAAATTTGATCAAAATTTTGTAAAAGTTTTTGAAATTATAGTTTTATTTTTTTTGAAATTGTATAATGGTAATGACCCAGAAATCATGGAAAGGGTTGAATCCATTTTTATAACTAAAATTACAATTTCAGCAAAAATTCTCTCACCGGATTTCTGCAAATTTAGCTAATAAAAATGCAAATGGATTAGAGTTTAGCTCATCCCAAAAAGATATCCACTTGATCCACTTGTATTATCCACTGGGTAGACATCTCAGCTGGTGTTATGTGAGATGCAAATTTTTCTATACATAAATCTAGGTTCATATGAATTTATTAATTTTTTTATTTCTTAAACATTAAATTAGAAAATCAGTAAATCAGTTTACAGTTTAACTTACATTACTAAAAATCAAAAGTAATTAAAAAAATAATATAAGTTTACAAAATAAAAAATAATGAAAAGTAATTATATAAACCATTTCAGCCTCTGAAACAAAAACTTAAAATCAGATATTCATTTCTTTCTTAAAATTCATTTCTTCTTCAAATTTATTTCTTCTTAAGATGACTTACAACTCAAAAATCTGAATATATTCAAGACATTCAATCACTACATTCAACTTTAAAATAAATCTATGATGACTTTATAACATACGTTCAAGTTTGAAATAAATCTACGTTCAAGTTTGAAATAAATCTATGATGATTTTAAAACATAAAATAGTTCTACGATGGTTTTAAAACATATCAATTACCTTAATAAAACTCTTTATAAAACACAAAAACAAGAACATATGTATACAGCTCTCATTTTAAAATTTGTTTCTTTGTGCTCAATGAATTTCATTTTTAAATTTGTTTGTTCGCCCTCAATAAATTTGGTGATAGGATCGAACTAAGCTCATATTATAATACAGCTATAAATCCAAAACAATGCACATACAGGTTTGCAAAGATGCGGAAAGAGCTGCAGGCTGAGATGGACTAACTACTTGCGCCCTGGCCTTAAACACGGTGCATTCTCACCTCAAGAAGAGAGATTGATCATACACTTACAGTCGATTCTGGGTAACAGGTTCAGTTTTTTTCTCTTTGACTATTTATTTCCTCTATTCTGTGATTGTTATTCACATGAGAGCCTGCTCGTCTGTCCATTAAATCTCTGATATTTTTAATAGTATCGGCAGCGTGTTCATATGTCCATTGACTTGGGAAAAGAATGACACAGGTGGTCTAAAATTGCTGCCAGTTTGCCAGGACGCACAGACAATGAGATCAAGAATTACTGGAACAGTTGCATCAAGAAGAAGCTGAAACACAACCTCTCCTCCTCCTCCATCGACGCCAACACCAAACCTGATATCCCAACCAAATACGATTGTATCAAATCACTGTCTGCTAATCATCCTTACCGTCATCATGTTTATTCGCCCTTACACTCTGCTCAGCCGTTGGACGTTGAAGGGCACCAGTTATTTCTTCATAATAACTTTAATATGGTGACCAGTGCTGAAAATCAGCCATCATGTGTTCCGGACTTATTGGAACTAAAACAAGAACAAGCAGACGGGAGTCAAGATCTTGAGTTTCTAATTGATCAGCACACCGCCCATGGGAGCTTCTATCAGCCCTTTAAATCTCCGAGTCTGGAAGCCGAAGGCCATACTTTTAACACTGGAAAAACGTCGACATCCAATCAATTATTAAACTCATGGAATACACTGCGGCCTTATGAAACGCCTGGCTCTGCCACCTTCAGCATCCCTGCTCTTGTTGAGATCGGCGACTCGGGAAAAACTGAAAATAATGGGGACATCATTAACGAAAATGAGATCATGATGGATTACTGTTCGCTCATAGCATATTCTTCTGGAATAACAGGATGCAGCAGTGATTCCCATTCAAATAAAATTGATTTTACTGATGTTTATCTCGGAGCTTTTGACACTCATAAAGAGGAAGTTGCTATTCTGGGAGATTATGCAAGTCAGCTGCATGAGAAGACTGCCAATGAGTTATGCCCGTCACTCCACTTCAGGTCCCAATTGTTCCATGGAAATTAGTTATTGATAGCTGGGCTCTTTCCATTTCTAATTTCTTATTGCTAAGAATAAATGTTAACATTCCTGCTCCCAAGAATAAATTTACGTCATTTGTTTTCTGTTCAGTTATCACTGTGGCTATCAATAAACACAAAGTTACTGCTCGTGGATATATGAGCTGGTTAGATATCTGTGTGTACACAGACATCTAATTGAGTTGCATTTCTGTGCATAACGTTTTATCAATACAAATTGTTTAAACGCTGTTCATTTTTTTGATAAAAAACAAGACAATTAATGTACAAATGGTTTGAAGAAGTATACGAAGTAATTACTTGCAAATCCGTACCTAACTCTCAGCCCACTCTGTCAGAGTCTGCAAGATCTTGATCTTGTCGGTCTCACAAGAGGGAAGATTTCATATTCTGCAATGTAAATAAGTCTTACAATCTTTGATGGAGAGTCAATCGATTCATGTAGAAGCAATTTTCAAGTTGCCTATAAATAAAATAAAAAAATTGTAAGTAAGTTAGACAGACAGAGAAGTTGAAGCTCATCAGTGGGTGACCCACAAGTTTGGATCGACAAGTTTGTAATACCTTTGTTATTTCGACATAGTTATATATATGAAATAGTTTATGGTTGAATGTATGTTTATTTGGCCGCACAATATTTCTAGATTTACTTGTGTAAATGTCTTTTACAATTATGCTTGAGTGAAAGAACAAGAATCCTTAAATTTCTCACTCCGTAAAAATTCCAGGTTTTATAAGTTATGTTGGATTTGTTAATGTGTCCATTTTTACTTTATCCTACTCACAGGTGAAAAGCATTTGTAATTTCTTAAGTCTTTCATACTAAGAAACATAGTATGTATATTTCGACTAAAACCATACCAAAGTAAGTCAGACTTAGTGGTTGAAGTGAAGTTATGGACAAGCTCTCAAATCAGTCAGTGGAACCTACAAATAAGTTGAAGTAAATTAGTCGGGTGTAAAAGTCTTATCAAAATTTACAAACTTGTCTAGTCGGGAGTTAGACAAGTTTCACTTGATAAGTAAGAAAAAGAAAAAGAGGTTGGCTTGATTTGGCTAATTGGTATCAGAGCAAGGTTTATATCATAGCAATGTTTAGGAAATAAATCTTGTCTTAAAAGGTGGAAAATTAATTTTCTAAGAAAAGTTAATTAAAAATTTAAAAAATGGCTTCATGAATATTGGTCTTTAACAATGAAGGCTTGATTCAGAGGTCAAGATGTCTGGGAGATTGTCCAACATGGTTATGCAGAACCAATAGACATGACAACATATAACAATCTCACACAGGTTGAGAAAGATGTCTTGATGGAACAGAGGAAAAAAGATGGAAAAGCTCTGTTTTACATACATCAAGCTATGCATGAGAGCATACTCCTAAGAGTAGCAACAAAAACTAATGCTAAGCAAGCATGTGATACATTGGAAACCGCCTATCAAGGTTTGGATAAGGTAAGGACATCCAAACTTCAGATTCTGAGAAGAGATTTTGAATCCCTGTCTATGAAAGATTCGGAGACTGTAGACACATTTTACACTAGAGTTGTTGGTTTGATAAGCCAACTGAAATCTCATGGAGAAGCCATAGAAGACCAAAGGGTTGTTGAAAAAATTCTTAGAAGTCTTCCCCCAAGATTTGAAAACTTGGTTGTGACCTTAGAAGAACACATAGGCATGTCGACATTTACCATTGATGAGCTGCAAGCTTCACTCATCAATCATGAACACTGACTTAGCAGAACACAAACATCACTGGAAGGTGCATGCGCAGCACAGTCATCCATAAGCCATGGTAGAGGTAGGGGAGAAACAACTTCAGAGGCAGAGGAAGAATTTTTTCAAGAAGAGGACGAGGCAGAAGTCCTGCGAATGTTGGTGACAGAGGAGAAAATTAGAACCCAAGTCAGACAAGTGGCCAGAGGTTTGATAAATAAAAAATTCAATGTTATTACTGTAAGAAATTTGGTCATTATGCATATGAATGCAGGAAGAAACAATATGACCAAGGAAGGCAAAGCCTAAATCAGTCGACCAGCACCAGCACTTCGATAAGTGCAATGTTAATGGAATCGACATCTCCACTCGAATCCAATGCTATTCAAGAAATTCCACATGACATATGGTACTTAGATTCAGGATGCAGCAACCACATGACTGGTAATTTAAATTTGTTTTCCAGTCTAGATAATTCAGTTCAAACTGATGTTACACTTGGAAACAATGTCCAAGTTACTGTCTTAGGAAAAGACACTGTTGATATTCTAACCAAACAGGGGGAGAGTAAGTATATCCCTGATGTCTATCATGTCGAAGGTTTGAAACAAAATTTGTTAAGCATTGGATAGTTGATACAAAAAGGATACATAGTCTACATGGAAGATGATCACTGTGTGCTAAAAAACAAATGTCAAAGCGACCAGCTGATAGCAAAAGTGTTAATGAAAAGTAATCGCTTATTTCCATTGAGGATAGTTCCCGACATGAAAGGGAAGACAAACATAGGAGATGCATTCAAGGCAGAAAGTAAAGAAACAGTCGAGCTCCTCAACAAGAAAGAAAATGGCAATGCTAATTTGCAAGCTGCATTTCAGACAGAAGTTCAAGATGAATCTTGGTTGTGGCATTTCAGATTTGGACATCTGAATTTTGGTGGGCTAAAGCTACTGTGCACAAAGAATATGGTAAAAGGATTACCATTAATCAACAGACTAGAAAGGGTTTGTGAAGGCTGCATTTTTGGCAAGCAGCACAAAGAGACTTTTCCAGTCGAAAAGTCATATAGAGCACGCACACCACTTGAAATTGTGCACTCTAATATTTGTGGTCCAATGCAGACATCATCCATTGGTGGCTGCAAGTATTTTTTAACTTTTACTGATGACTACTCAAGAAAAACATGTGTAGATTCTTTGAAACATAAATCTGATGCATTTAGTTATTTTCAGCAATTCAAGGCACTCGTGGAGAACCAGAGTGGACACCGCATCAAGATCTTAAGGACTGACAAAGGAGGTGAATATGTTTCAAATGAATTTCTGAATTTTTGCAAGACCCATGGCATACAAAAACAATTCACAGCACGATATACACCTCAGCAGAACGATATTACCGAAAGAAAGAACAGAACCATCATGGAGATGGCACGCAACATGTTGGCAGCCAAGCATTTTTGAAATGAATATTGGGGTGAAGCAGTCGCAACTTCTGTATACATTATGAACCGGTGTCCGACAAAGAGTGTGTAGAACAAAGTTCCCCAAGAAGCATTGATAGGTATGAATCATAGTGTTTCACATTTAAAATTTTTTGGTTGTGTTGCATATGCTCATGTCCAGATGAGCTGAGAAAGAAGCTATACAAGAATGGACATAAATGTATTTTTGTCTATTATTTTGAAGACACAAAAACATATAAGTTGTATGATCCTGTCACAAGGAAAGTGATAATCAGTTGAGATGTTTAATTTTTTGAGAATGAATCATGGGATGGAACTGTCGGCATAAATGTCAAGATTGTGTCGAATGTCGAAAATGATGATATGGAAGAGGAAGTGGTTCAAACACCACATGTAAGTCAACTGATTGCTGCACCGTCGACTCCCATGACGCCATGACATGGTTCAACACAAGGACCATCGACACACATTAGAGGAATTTTGAGGTCTAAAATGAGCCTCATAAGAGATATAGTAAAATAATATGAGTTAGACATTTTGTGGGGAAGGTTTATCTACAACTCACCTCTTGCACTTCAATCTATGTAATTATGGTTAAGTTAAATTGAAAAGATGTCTAACAATAAGATAAGAAAAAAATAT
Organism: Pseudotsuga menziesii; assembly: GCA_001517045.1. Lineage (NCBI taxonomy): Eukaryota > Viridiplantae > Streptophyta > Pinopsida > Pinales > Pinaceae > Pseudotsuga > Pseudotsuga menziesii. Next base: position 505,158 of record LPNX011149712.1, read on the forward strand.
CTTTGATATGACTAGAAATATAAGTACTTGAGTACATAGATATGATTAGAAATATAAGTACTTTAGTACATAGATGTACTAAAAGAAAGTAATAATAAATAAAATAAAATAAAATACTTCAATTATGAATTCTAAATTTAAGTTAAAGTTTATATATATACTCAGCTTAACTAATATTTATTAAATAATTTTAAACTTATATTTGTAATTATAAATTAAAATTTAAAAAATAAATATTAAATACAGATAAATATAGTTATTATTATTTAGTTTAATTTAACTAAAAATTAAATCTACACACATTTAAAATTTAAACTTTAAATTTATATCAACATTTATTTATCATAAATATATAACTTAATAAATTATTTATTTATAACAATATTATATTCTATTATTTTATAACCATATTATATATATATATTAAAACTTGAATAACATTTTATAGCTGCCTCATAACTTATTTAATATTTTATATAAATTTAGTGTTACCACATATTCATCATACCAAATACTCACATATAAATGGAAATTTAAATCATAAAATAAAGTTTGAATGAATGTATTTTTATCATTATATAATATATTATATAATAATAATATGAAGTACTACATATTCATTATATGAATTACTTAAGTCATACCGTTTTGACTTTAAGTTTTATTTTTGCTTTTAATAATAGGTTTTATATTAAAATATTTATTATATATGAAATTATTTTAAAGTATTTTATTTTGTAAGTACTTAAAAGTACTAAGCATATAAATATTATATTTAAAAGTAATGTATGGCTATTTTTTCCATTATGAGTATAGTAAACTATGGGTTTAGATCCACCATTTAGAAATTGACAAGTAAGTACCTTTAACTCAAGCAATGCCACCTCAACTATAATAGATGATGTCATTCTCTGGAATGTGATTGGTTCTTTTAAAGTTGATTTAGATAATACTTTTTTTGTTTGGAGACCCATTTTAGACCTCAAAATTCCCCTAATGAGTATCAGCTCCAGTGACACCGACAAGTACACCAAGAGGAAAACAGACTCCATCAAACATTTTGTCAAGGTCGACATCGACAGAACCGGTGAAGACAAGAAGTCTGCGTGAGATATATGAAACTAGTACACCAAATTCATTATCTCGCTTTACATTATTTTCTCCTATATATGATCCACTAACATTTGAAGAAGTTGTTGAAGAAGAAGTATGGGCACAAGCCATGGATGAAGAAATAGAATGCATTGAGAAGAACTAGACATGGGAACTAGTTGATGTACCAAAAGACAAAGATGTAATCAGTGTCAAATGGATGTATAAGACAAAGAAAGATGCTGATGGGAATGTGTAGAAGCAGAAAGCAAGAATGGTAGTAAGAGGGTTCACACAGCAACCTGGCATAGACTTCAATGAAATGTTTGCACCTGTTTCATGCATGGATACAGTCAAAACAGTTTTGGCCATTGCTGCACAAAACAAATGGCATGTTCATCAAATGGATGTCAAGTCGACATTATTAAATGGCTATCTAGAAGAGGATTTATATATGGAACATCCACAAGGTTATGAAGTTCCAGGTCAAGAACATAAAGTGTACAAGCTGAAAAAGACACTCTAAGGTTTGAAGAAAGCTCCTAGAACTTGGTACAGTCGAATTGATTCCTATCTCACTGAAAATGGATTTCACAGAAGTGAAAGTGAACTGACTTTGTACAACAAAGTTGATGAGAAAGGTAAGATGTTAATTATCTTCCTATATGTAGATGATTTAATATTTACTAGTGATTTTGGCATAGTAGATTTTAAAGCAGTCATGGAAAATGAATTTGAAATGATTGATCTGGGGATTATGAAGTTTTTTCTGGGCGTTGAAGTTCAATAGTCTGAAAGTGGTATATTTATATCACAGTCTAAGTATGCAAGTGAATTTTTAAAAATATTTAACATGTCTAATTGCAAGACGGCCCCAACACTAGTAATAACAAGTTTAAAATTGAGCAAGGATGATGAAGGATCGACTGTAGATCCTACACTGTTAAAAAGGCTTGTTGGAAGCCTTATGTATTTGACAACAACAAGACCAGACATTATGTATGGAGTAAGTATGATCTCAGGGTTCATGCAGTCACCAAAAGACTCACATTGACAAGCATGTAAAATAATTCTGAGGTATGTAAGTGGCACAAAAGACCTTGGCATTATGTATTCAACCTCAATTTTTTTTTAACTTATTGGTTACACTGACAGTGACAATGGAGGTAGTATAGATGACGAGAAAAAAACATATGGGTACACATTTCATTTTGGTACAGGTGTTGTTTCATGGGATTCAAAGAAACAACCCATAATAACTTTGTCTTCAGTAGAAGCAGAGTATGTTGCAGCGACAAGTGCTGCATGTCAAGTTGTCTGGATGAGGAGAGTGTTAAAAGACTTATCATAGAACCATCAAGAACCAACAACCATATTCTGTGACAACAATTCAGCCATAGCATTATCAAAGAATCATGTGTTTTACAAGAGAACCAAGCACATCGACATAAGGTTTCATTTCATAAGAGAGTTGGTGAACAACAAGAAAATTTGTTTGGGATTTTGCAGGTCTGAAGATCAACTTGTAGACATCTTTACAAAACCATTGGAAAATGATACTTTCCAGTATTTGTGTAGTTATCTTGGAATGACAAGTTCTCCACAGTGAACTCTGTCGTAAACAGAGCATGTCTAAGTTCTGAAACATTTTGTAAATTTTGTTTCTTAAAAATCCCCATCTGCTCATAATTAAGGGGGAGTGCTGAAAAAATTAATTACTTGCATATCCATATCTGAATCTCAGCCGACCCTGTCAGAGTCTGTATCAGTCAAGATCTTGTCGGTCAGTCTGACAAGAGGGAAGAGCACACGATTCGGCAATGTAAACCAATCGAATTTATTTATGAAGCTAAGTTGTTAGGTAGATAGTTATTACAGTCTTTAATGCAGAGTCGATCGATTCATGTAGAAACAATTTTCAGGATGCCTATAAATAAAAGAAAAAAATTGTAAATCAAGTTAGACAACAGAACTCACGAGAGAACTCCATAGTGAGAAAAGAGAAGTTGAAGCTCAAGCTTCTGTGTATGTGATTCACTCGAAGAGCCGAAGCTCTGTAAAAGGATCAGTCGGTGAGTCGACAAGTTTGGATCGACAAGTTTGTAATACCTTTGTTATTTCCGCATAGTTATATATATGAAATAGTTTATGGTTGAATGCATGTTTATTTGGCACACAATATTTCTAGATTTACTTGTGTAAATGTCTTTTACAATTACGGTTGAGTGAAATAACAAGAATCCTTAAATTTCTCACTTAGTGAAAGTTCCAGGTTTTACAGCACATTGGTGGATTGAAGTCTTCCTACATATTTGGGTATATGTTTTATAAGCTATGTTGGATTTGTTAATGTGTCCATTTTTACTTCATCTTACTTACAAGTGAAAAGCATTTATAATTTCTTAAGTCTTTTAGACTAAGAAACATACTTTGTATATTTTGACTAAAACCATACCAAAGTAAGAGGTCAGCGGAGAATGAGTCGGTAGAACCTACAAATAAGTTGAAGTAAATTAGTCGGGTCTAAAAGTCCTATCAAAATTTATCAACTTGTCTAATCAGGAGTTAGACAAGTTTCACCCGACAAGTAAGAAAAAGAAAAAGAGTTCCGCATGAAAAGTTAAATTTTATTAATAACTGAGCGGTAAACTCAAGTTTAGTGAGCTTGGTTTGGGCTAACACCATATTTCACCTGTTTTATAGTGTTTTTTGGTTGGAATGCGGCCATTTTTTTAATACACTAATACAACTTAGATTATTCAAATTTAACAGTGTTACATATTTTGAGAAACATTTAGATTATGCAAATTTAACAATATTACATATTTTGAAAAACACTTACATTATACAAATTTAACATTATTTACCCATTTCAAAATTTTCTTTACATTCAGTCTTATTTGTGACCACATATGTTCTATCGAGACAAAAACTTCTAATCTACTATGTTTCATAAGTCTTGGTGTTTTAATTGAAGCAATTTAATAAGGTTCAAAATTTAGTTTTTTCTTTTAATTTGTTATTTATTAAAAATGTTAATGGTTTAATAAGGTTGGAAATTTAGTGTTTTCTAAAATTTAAGATCTTTTAAAAAAAATTAATTGTTCATTGAGTTAACTTTTTGTTAAGTTGATTTTTGAGCATATAAATGTGACTCAAAATGTGATTGAGAGCGTCTTTCTCGAGGGTTAAACATCCCAACTTTTTAGAAATATTAAGATTATAAAAAAAAAAATTGTTCATTGAGTTAAAGTTTTGTTATGTTGATCTTTGAGTATCTAAATGTGACTCAAAATGTGATTGAAACTTGAGTGTCTTTTCTCGAGGGTTAAACATCCCAACTTTTTAGAAATATGGTTGTTTATTTTAAATGATGTAGTTTTTCTTAAATAATAATAATAATGATGAATCAATTTTTTATTATAAATTAATACTAACTAATTTTCAATATCAATTTGACTTTAAAAAAAATTAATTAAATTTTAAAAATTAAACTTAAACTTTATTTAAATTTTTATGCTACTCATCAACACTGAAAGGAAAGGAGGGGTCACCTCCACCTCATAACAACCTAATTGTAGGTAAAGACAAAAAAATCTCTAAACATGTATAAGTATCTTTTAAAATGAATTTCATTTTATATATATATATATATATTTTGAAGCCAATCCTAGATATACTTGAATATATTTAAGTGGGAATGGCCTCATGATGGTCGAATGATACATGGGGAACCTAAGAATTAAGGAGAATTTGCTGAAGACAAGAACAGTGGCGATTTGAAGAACAGTGACGATTTGAATAGATATGTATATTTTAATTTAGACCGTGGCCTCTGCGATAATCGGTAAACAGTATCTGTCTGCGTTGGAAATTGTAAACAGATCTGAATGTATGTAGATCGTAACTTATGCATTAATGTGTAAAGAAGTTTATGCCTGCGGGTTGAAATTTAAACCGATTTGTAATATGTGGATCGATACAACCTCAAAGACCATAGATGTGTGATTGGTGTATATGCGTTGTGTTTTCTTTTAAATGGTCTGATCCTTGACTGCGTACTGAATACCTACATTGGATATTTGGAATTGATCCCCTGCCCATTTGTTAATGGTCAAACAATGAGGGAGATCTGTATAGATCCACTGGTTTACTGTGTTTTATTATTGATTAGTTGCAATTGGGTGGAGAAGGGTGCAACCCTCGCTTAGTTTGGTCATGTTCACTTTAAAAGTATAGTTATATCTATATTGTTTTCCTGCTTAGAGTTCGTGTGCATGGTGAACTTAAGAGATGGTCGAGCCCTCCTTTTGGGTGGTCACTCATTTTTGTGCAAATACCTAATGCATGGAAATTTGTTAGTCTTCTCTAGTTGAAGGAATGAATCAGATTTTATTTGAATCTTATAACAATTTCGCTCATATATCTTACCTATTGAGAACAAGATCCAACCCCATTGCATGTGAGACTTCCCTGCTTTGTATGATCCCCATCTTATAAACAAATCAAGATCTAAGTCTTGTATGATCTATGGGAATATTAATCAAAGAAAGTTAGGTGATCTCAAAGGGAGATTGACCCTTGTAAATGCCATGATGTTTTTGTAATTGGTAATTTTATTGTGTTTCTGGTTAGCTGCTAGTTAACTACTATGATTTTATTTATTTATTTTGTTCAAAGTAGTGGTTGACCATATAGATCATGTTTATAGATCTTTGGAAGGGTTCTCGTTATTTCCTTACCTTAGTGGATTCGTTGCTCAGCTTGGGGTGGCTCTCGGAGGAATAACGTATGCTAAATAGAGCCAATGGTTGGGAGGAAATTTGAAGTCGATTTTTTCATTTGCTTAAGCCTTTTGGATTAAAAATTAACCCTTAATGATTAGTACGTTTATGGCCTGCTTTTGTAGTGCATGATGGTAAAATGATTTATAATGCTCCTAATGTTTTATATACTAACTTGATTGTCGACAAGTTGTTACTGCTGAGAATGGGATCCAATGATGGAACACTCCATGAAGAAATTATGGCAGAATCAATTTTGTTCATATGTACATATTGCATAAGATTAGGTTTCTTTTATCTTTAGATATAATAAAATTGTCTAACATTGTTTCCTTCTCAAGAGTTGACTCAGGAGACTTATATTTCATCTCCTACGATTTGCGCCTAGGAGAACGGATACATTATAAGGTTTTTGGTTATGGAGTATGCTATCCGTAACTGAAGAAAATCGTTAATACGTAATTGTAATTTCATTCAAAGGACTGTCATGTGACTAATATAATGCATGTGCCTTATTTACGAATATAGTATCCAGGGTTAGAAAACGCCTATTTCAAGAAATACTAACAACCTTCTAATGCATTTGTGTGTTTGAGTTTACTTGAAGGTTTGAACAATGTTTCAAGGACATACATGAATACTCATGTATGGGAATCATCAAAATAAGTGTGTGAGCATAGGATAAATTATGCATGGTAAAATAATTATGTGCTTTTGTACATATATTGTATATTTAAGAGACATTATGGTATTTGGGTTAAGTGAGAGTTAATAACTCAGATTTTTTCTAATATTTAACGAACTCAATTGAAAAGATATCTATGGAATATGTACCATAAATATATATATTGGGAGTGAAGGGTCTCCATTTATGTGAAGGTATTGATCCACTATTGATTAAACATCAATAGTCTCTATTACATGTTATGTAGGAATGATCATAGTTGTAAATTCTTCAGATGTTCATATGACTACATCCTTGTAATAAAACCTTTAGGCTTGAATTGAGGTCAAATAATCAAGGAGACTAACATAATTGTTGTGCTTGAGTGATTTGGTTGACAATTTTATACCGTGTACCCAATATTCTACTAATGGGTAGTGTGTGGGTTACTGTTACAGAGAGAAATTCCTATGGCTTGGGGTACCACAACAGACAACTTGACTCCAGAAATCAATCCTTTCCAATATGCAATAGAAATTAAATGTTTAACACTAAAGGATTAGGCATCGTACCTTATTTCGAACAGTTGAAGTAGATCCCCGTTGAGCTTTCTAACTTCAGCTTGAATTGATAGATTACTTCCTCAACAACAAGTAAACAATACAAGCATACTATATATCATGGTGTTAGATCTATTCTAGCATATATAATCAACAATGTATAAGCATTTGAATACATCCCATGGATAAAATATTCATTCAAACATACACTATTGGACAGGAAAAGATATTTCTATTAATATAAATCAGAGATTACAATAGATACAACCTCTATTGGCACGTCTGCGAATCAGAGAAACTGAATCCCCCACTTGGGCCTCCACCACCTCAATCCTCCATCTCTCGATAGCAAGCTCACAAGCAAAATGCAAGCTTGGGAAGAACACAAAAGTGCTACAAGGGACAAAGGGATGCTGACTCAAGCATAAGTTCCGGCAATAATGGACTATAGTTTCTTTGCTCTCAATTCTCTCATATGCCTTCAATGTACCATAGAGTTCCTTATATAGCTTTTCAAAGGGGTAATGAAAGGTCGAATCCGAGTGATCTCAAGGCATAGGGAAGGCTAGGAGTCAAGTGAGTTGGATCCATGCCAAGGAAAACTCCAAAAGGATTTGGATTTTGTACACATCTCGATGTACGCGGTTTTAGTGGTCAAACCCGCGTATATATGCGATTAGGGGTTTAAAAGTCGCGTATATGGATTTTCACATGTTTTTAGGGATGGTCAAGGAAACATCAAAGGACAAAAGATGGTTCAAGGGGTCTAAGGAGTCTGCAGAGGGACAGGGGAAAGGCCATACAAGTGTGATTCACTTGGAGTGGTAAAATTAGCTATAACAGATGCCCCCTAATGTGTGAGGTCAGAGGGGTCATACGATGGCCGAAATACATTATAAGTCCATCCCATAAGTGGAGTGATGAAGGATCCCAAATGGAAGACCAGCCACCCAATCAGCATAGTACAATAATAGAACTCTACACATAACTGCAAATACATATAGCAGTCCCGAATACATAAGAGTACAATGGCCATGAATAGGCATGATACAAGATATCACATAAGTGGTCATCGCCACGTAAAATATACATAGATCAGAATCTCCATGATGAAGATATACAAAGGACCATGATCACCATAATGGCTAAAGATATACAATGGATCAAGATCTCCATAATGGCTGGAAATGTCTAACATATACTGGAATCAAGTCACGAGAGATGAAATCTCATGAACACTGGCACGATCAAGGAGGTAGCATATAAGAGATGCCACCAATCTGGAAAGTCTTCTACACAAACCGCTACGAGTACATGTCCTACTATGTGAATAGAGGTGTCGAGGTCGAACATAGTAGTCCATTGTCTGATTACCGGTCATTGATGTATACCGTTAATAGACGCGAGATCACCCATCGATAATGAAAATGGGAATCAAGGTACTAGAGTGCAAACTAACAAGTGTGAATAAATGTGTTGAGGTTGAACACTTGAGAGGATCCATCGATCAGGGGACATTGATGTATTCCCAAAGACTGTCGATTGTGAGAGAACCTGCCATTGATGACTGCAAGTCTCAAGGCAGTAAAAAATGACTCTAGATTCCAATCCCATAATAAATGATCTGAAGTCGATAGGATGAAATCCGCTGGAAGGAGGGAATTAAGGAATCCCCCATCATCCAACATGAGGTACTCAGCAAAGCTGTATAATGTGGAAGGACTAGATCATAAGGTGCACGAACCAGTAACTTCACCGGGAATAGCCTACATGCAAAGTCAAGATAACTGAGGAATGGATGACTCAGGTTTCAACTTCCTTCGAACAAGAGCATAACGACGCATGGTGACTGAATAAAGACATCATAGACTCGATATACAAACGGGGACATCTCTGCGACACAGGAGGCATCGACAGAGGCTCCATAGGGACTAGAAGCTTAATCAGTCAGTAGAGATAAACTCAGATGAACGAGTACAACTCCTAAAGTCAAACTATAAACCCAACCAATAGATGTGATATACAATTCTCTTTTCGAAGGAGACACGACTCGACAACTGCCAAAGATAACATCTTTCCTTGTTCGGATTTTTGGTTTTTTTATTTTTTTGGACTTTTTCAAATATTTAAAAAGCTTGAAAAAGAATAAAACTGCTTTATAGTTACAGACTAGGAGGAGACGAGTGTCATAGGGGAAAACAAACTAGTTCAAGCAGTGGAACATACCTATGCTCAATGCAAGGACACACGTGTAGGATATCGACACTCGGGGGAAAATCACCTCCTGGTTAAAAGGGAATCAAGCTGCAAAGGATATATAAGATGGCTCTGCATGGCTAGACATGAGACAAGCTTGGGCTATATGGTTGAAATGCAATGTCAGGGAAGCCGACATAAAGCTCAATAAGGCAGGCAAAGCTCATGATAATGCAATTACAACTTGACATAAGGGAGTCCTTAAGGAAATAGGCCATAAAAAATATCAAGAGGAGTATGAGGCTCTTGTGAAATGTCACGACAATACTATACAATGGACTCCCACACCCTAAAGGACAAAATGTCAGCATGGGCACCAAATGCATATAAGGCGCTAACTAGGGTACCCATGTAAGGTCAAGCTCTACCACTCATACCATGCCACTTCTAAAACAACAAGAAGGTTCCATGACATAATAGAGTGGGTTCGTACCTAAGGTTATGATGAAACAGTCATAAGGTCATGAAAAGTGCAAACGGTGATGAAACCTAATCTATATGCCAGTTTAGACATGATACCTGAGATCGGCATGAACGGGTCAATCCAACGGTTGAAATGGCACTTAGAATGGTCTCCTACATCATGAATTAGGTAAAAAATGGTCCAAAATGATTAGAAATAGTCCAAACTATAGGAAAAGGGGTAAAAATTTTCAAAAATTTGAAAAATTTCTATAAATAGTAAAAAATTCAAAAAATGATAAAACATTTGAAATTTTTACCCAATTGAGCTCAGATATTCAATAGCGAATTCCAGGAGATCCAGCCTATGGAATCCACTACCGTTTCTTCCAGGTACTTACCCATGCTCTTCTCTTCCATTTCAATGCAATTTTTATCAAATTCCATGGTCATTTAAGGTTTCTAGGCCAAACTAAAAAGGACGCTACGGCCCACGCAGAAATCGAGGGTTTTTTCGTGTATAGGGATGGATATACCTGGAAAATGCCCCCATAGTCATGTACATACGCGGTTGTTTGGCAAACAGTCGCGTATGTGGCCGCACATGAGTTTTTTTTAAGTAATCTAATGGGCAAACTTGCAATTTTTTGTGCAGGATGGTCCTAGAATGGAGAGAGCATGAACATGGTGATGTAGAGGAGGCAGTAAGGGCCGATATAATGGCTCAACAAGCGCTGCGTGCATGTCGACTCTATAAGTTTTGGTGTCTTGGTGGTTTGAGGGCTAAACCAAGACTATTGCAGATGCTGGTGGATTACTGGGATATAGACTTTGAGTCCTTCCAGATAGATGAGATGTCCCTCACTATGGAGGTGGAGGACATATACTTCATTACTGGACTTTCCAGACAGGGGGGAGTAGTGAACCTTCGTTCTCGTGGTGGGCCTGGAGGTGGCCTGACTATCGATGAGTACATTGCGGTGTACTGCTATCCAAACACAAAGAAGGTGGGGAGTCAGGTCCCAACCAACTCTATACAGGTGCTGGGCCTAAAGGCCATACTATTGACATTGGGCAGGATAGCAGGCTTGGCTTCACTCCACCAGGCCTCGCGGCCTCTGATTTTCTATGCAGTGGAGTGCATGCGACCCATGGTTTATGACTGGAGCACTACACTACTGAGCAACATGAAACATCATCTTAGTGAGTGTAAGGCGGGCAGGGTGTGAAACTTCGGGTTCAACAGCATATTGAGCACGTTTTTCTTCGAGCGTGTTCCAGGATTGGGCCCCAGAGTTGATGTTCCTCTTCACGGGGTTTGAGATCCGGCCCAATGATGTTGGGCAGATGCGATGCGCAGACTGGGGGGAGGTAGGGTGGCCAACCCGTATCCAGCTGACTTCTTTCCATGGTGGCGATGACAGATAGTTTCCATCAATGACTACCCCTATGAGGGGATAGATTTCCAAGGGGACCCGGACATGCCGCTACCACCAGGATTGGCATATGGCGATTTAGGTAACGAATCGCGACCCTCTCTTTTGTTTTTGTTTTTGTTTTTTTTTTTAATTTTGAGTTATTTAATTTTTTTTCTGTTTTCTGATTATATGGAATCAAAAGACATATTTTTGGGTGACAATACATAGTGACATCTACCATTTACATGCAGATGTGGGACCACGACGGCTTGAAGGATTTCCTCATCACAAACGGAGGGGAAGAGGAGATGATATCACGGGTGTGGATGTGAAGCGAACGCTCCAGAGCATTCATACCAATTTTGTTAGGTTGACACATAGAGTTCCCATGGTGCAAGTCGAGGACTTGCCTGAGGCTATGTAGCGCCAGGTGGTGGGTGTACCATGAGCATGGGTGCGATTATTCCGACGACTAGCTAGAGCCGTAGTGATATTCCATGATCACAACCCTCCTCCTCCTCCACAGGTTTAGATACCTGGGAGTTATACATTTTGTATTACTGTGTATTATATTTTGGTGGCTCGAGAGGCCCATTTTTGTATCATGACACTATGTATTACCACATTTTGGATGTTATAAATTTTTTTATGGTGATCGGTTTATTTATTTATGTGTAAAAATTTGCATTTGTGATGAATTTATTATGTATGAAACAAATGCCAATCTAACACGTAGTTAGCATATGAGTCAATGACTTGATTATTAATTCTTGGAATATGTATGTATGTTATATTGTCAAATTGCCGTTCTAATAATCTCACACTTAAGAATCTTCTTAACAACGTTGGATCTCTAACATGGTACAAACCATTAAGCTATGAAACTACTAACTCTGAATCAAGATGTACCTCAAGAGAGAGAACGCCATGTAAAATGGCATCCCGTAGAAGTTCAATAACGACACTATATTCAACAACATTGTTGGAAGATGGCCGCAAACATACGCCTCCTGAATACAGTACCTGACCCATAGGAGTATAAATCACCCAAGCGGTAGAGGCTGAGTGTTGAGTGTGACGGATCGCACCATCCGTGAATCCTATGTAGGTGGAAGATTCCATTGACATCTACCAAAAGAAATGGAAACTAATCACAAACCCGATCACGATAAGAAAAAGACATAACTATGAAAAACTTTACAATAATATACAATAACCAACCTTGTTTGAAAATCATGTATAGTACTTCTTGAGATAGAGCCCATTTCTAGGCTCCGCCAAGGCCATTCCCTCATAATCCACTAACTCATAATCACCCTTCTCTAATACACGTTTGACGACGTAAGGACCATGCCACATGGGGTTAATCTTTCCTGCCCCCAAGGGTTCTTTCGGTTGATCCCACAAAAGGACCAAGTCTCCCTCACTAAACCTCCTTGGACGGACAGACTTATTGTACTATACCTTTACGCGATGCTTATTTACTTCTAGAGCCACCAAGGCATCTCAACGCTGCTCATTAAGTTGCTCAAGGTAGACCAAATGCTCCTCCAATGGTGAAGTGTCTGGTAAGAGTTCTACAACTAGCTTCAAAGGAGGAATCTCGCATTCAATCGGCAATATCGACTCCACTCCATGTACAAGTTGATATGGAGAAAAACCCGTGGCAGTCTTAACAGCGGTTCTATACGCCCACAAAGCAGGATATAACATGATGTGCCAATTATTCTTTCTATGTGCGATGGTTCGTTGAAGAATGGATTTGAGTGATTTATTCACTGCTTCTACCTGTCCATTCGCTTGAGGGTAGAAAGAGGAGGAATGCTCTTTCTTGTACCCTAACTTTGATGCCAACTCTTCCATCATACGATTCTGAAAGTGCGAGCCATGGTCAGTGACAAGCTCTTTCAAAATTTTGAATCGAGTAATAATCTGGTTGAACACGAAGTGCGTGGTTGTCTCACCATCGGATTTAACTATAGGCAGAGCCTCAGCCCATTTCGTGAAGTAATCAACAACCACTATGATATGATGATGCCCCCCAGTTGAAGTTGGGTTGCAATCCATAAAATCAAGCCCCCACTTAGTGAAGGGACTGGCGGTGATCATGGGATGTAACAGGGTAGGTTTCAAGTGCATATTACGTGCAAACACCTGGCAAGGGTGGCACCTCTCGACCGCATCAACACAATCCTTAAAGATCGACGACCAGAAATAACCCACTCTTAAGATTTTTTGGGCTGTAGAAAGCCCAGATAAATGACCACCACATGCCCCTCCATGGAAATCATTCAGCACTACCTCAGCCTCTTCATGAGTTAAACAACGCCGTAAAATGGAATCTACCCCACGGCGGTACAAAGTGTTATCTACTATGAGGTAGTTCTTAGACACGTGACGTAATCGTCATCGTTCATCCTGTGAGAGGTGAGTAGGGACCTTCAACATTTGTAAATATATTATGATATCCCCATACCATGGTTCTAAATTTGAGATTAAGAAGATGTGTTCATCAACAAACGTATCTTCACAAACCAACTCCTCAGCCTCGCTTGGGAAATCTGATATAAGCTCTGCAAAAATTAACGATTTCTTCAATTTTTCCGAAACAAATTCGAGATCGAATTCTTGAAGGATGACAATCCATTTATTATATTTTCCCCCAATCATCCTTCGAGTGAGGATGAATTGAAACGGATTGACATGGGCTACAACCAAGTTATGGCGAAGGAGAATATAATGTCTCAACTGTTGAACCGCATGTACAGCAGCTAAAGAAATCTTCTCAACATGAGAATAACGAATCTCTGCGTCAATAGGGTTCCGACTCAGATAGTATATGACATGCTCTTGGAGCTCCTCATCCTCTTTAATTAGAACCATACCAATCGTCTCCATGGACGCGACCACATAAAGTAGAAAATCGTGGCTATAGTCTGGGGGAATAATCACCAGGGCCGATGCTAGGGCTCGCTTGAGCACATCAAAGGGCTCCTGGGCTTGCTCATCCCAACAAAAGGTGGTGTCCTTCTTCAAAAGACGCATTAAGCCTCTAGTCAAATTGGAAAAATTGACAACAAATCTCTGTAAGAAGTTTTCCATGCCTTGCAAACATTGAAGATGACGAATATTCTTCGAGGGAGACAACTGAAGTATTGCCTCAACCTTCAAAGGGTCGACTCTTATACCCTCTTTAGAAACAATGAATCCTAACAAGTGACCTAACTTCACACAAAAGATGCACTTATGAGTATTTAACCTAACCAAATAATGGCGGCATCTTTCGAATACCAATCTCAAGTGATAGGAATGACGCATTCTCATACGACAATGAGCAGCAAGGTCATCCAAAAAAACTTCGATAATCGACTTGAGATCGTGGAAGATCAAGGTCATTGCCCGTTGAAAAGTAGCTCCGGTATTCTTAAGGCCAAAAGGCATTTTCCAATATGCAAAAGTTCCCCAAGGACAAATAAATGCGGTCTTATGTTGGTCCTCAGGTTTAATTTGTATCTGATTATATCCAGAAAAGCTGTCCGTAAAGAAAAAAACCTCGCTACCCACACACTCATCCAAAATCTAATCAATAAATGGTGTGGAAAAATTGTCCTTAGGACATGCACGATTCAAATCACGGAAATCGGTACATATGCGGATTGCTTCTTGCTTCTTATCCACCGGAACGGGGTTTGAAACCCACTCCGTCAAGGGAACGTGATAGATAAAACTGGCTTTCAACAGTTTCTCTATCTCTACCTTAATCGCAGGTGATTTCCTAGGATTCACTGCACGCAAGCGTTGTCGAGCAGGCTTAGCATTAGGATAAGTCTTAATCTCATGTTCAACAATACGAGGGTTGATTCCTGGCATTTCATCTTAAGACCAAGCAAAGATATCATGGAATTATTTAAACAGCTCGATGTATTCTTGAATCTCAGCATGGGAACATTCCGCCCCAATATAGACATTCTCCATCCTGCCAGGATCACGAGAGATGTTGATAGGAATCGTTTAAGTTATGTTTGCCATGTTTCCATCAGCCATCGGACCAGGAGAGCTTAATGGAACCATAGGACTACCAACCGTCTCACTAAGAACCTCCCTAAAGTCCTCATGCTCCAAGCGGTCAAGCTCGGGAAGAAAATAAGATCTATGATGGAGTTCCTCCCATGGTGGCTCAACTTCTGACATAGCCTCAATGATCGCTTCATTTGAAGGGAAAACAGTATCAAGTCAGTCATGCGCATAAGAAGATTGCACTTCCCATGCTGACAGCACATAAGGGTCCTCCTCCTCCGTCCGCGAAGAGGAAGGACTGGGCTCTGCAACACACTCGATATTAGCTTGATAAGCTATTAGAGTTGCAGGAAACATCACGTCTGTCACGATGGGCTCACTCGGAGTACTCGGTGTAGGAAGAATCCAAGGATCTTCCATATGACTTGTGAAAAAAGACACCGATCTCATAGATGTCGAAGCCTCATCGGAACTAGACCCTATCATAAGGATCGGTGCAGGACAACTAAATCTTCCTATGAGGGATGGATACATGCCTACACCCACACTCCCTGTTACCAGCTGAAAGTGTTCAACGATCAGGATCGAAGCTCCCGAAGATGCGATAACAGACGGATTCTTGAATGTCGTTTGATCAATCGTGACTATCTTCCCGTTAAATGGAAAGCATACAACATGAAATAGGGAAGAATCAATGGCTTGCATACTGTACATCCAATTCCTACCCAGCAAGAGATTGTAGTCAAGGGGCGCATCAACCACCTTGACCTCTATCGCAATGGTCTTCCCTCCCAAAAGGACTTTAAGGGTGTGGCCTAAACGATCTCCCATCGAACGCAGTTAACATGGTTGCAGATTTAGACAGCTCAGGGGAACCTAAACCCTTCCAACATGATAAATACATCACAGAAGCGGCAGCGCCTTTGTCAATCACAGTGTGCTTGACGGTCATGTTAAGACATTCTACGTGAATCAAAAGAGACAAATAGTAAGGCAAGCGAGGCTGAAGTCCTACGGTTTCAAATTTAATCACGGAGGAAGAATCATCATCATTCACACCAAGGGCAAAAAGCAAAGCCTTCCTTTACGAAGGACAACTCTGAAGCACTTCCAATGCAGACATCGCACAAGAAATGTGGCCCAGATCCTCGACAACTGAATAGTTCTGGGTGGCTCGGGTATTAGGATTGTGCCCCGAACACTTAAGGACTCCCTTAGGAATGTGAGTTGTAGCTTCAGGTTTATCCATAGGTTTCTCAATACGCAAAAGAGACCCTGGTGGATCAGGTTCCTTACCTGGGCTGGGTTGTGATGAACCATAGTCCTTCGCACGGGTCACAAATTTCGCAGCACGTACCATCTTAATGCAACCATGACCACTACCCTTTGGCGGATCTTGATCACCACCAGAATGATCATGGGTCCTCGAGTTCATATTTTGATTGTGCGGTAAAGGGTTAGTTAGAACAGCTGGGCCCTATGCCAAGAATCTCGAGGCTTCATTGATACGAGGGCACAATTAAGTGAGGTGATCATCCTTACACAACTTGCAAGGGAATTTAACCTTACGTTTAGCTTGCTTGTCCCCCCCAACATTACAGGTGTTCTTGTCATTATTAGCATTCTCATTCTTTTTCCCACCCTTACGATTATTCTTACCCTTCTTTTTATTCCGTCTGGGCTGTTGATTACCCTTCTGGTCCAACGATTGCACCGAAAGCACACTCGCCGTTTAGGCGGGTTGAGACGAAGCCGTGGCTTGTCCCAAAGCAGATTGGTTGATTGGCAATTGACTAACTTGTTTTTCAACCGAATTCGCAGGTTTCACACTTGCACAACCAACAATGCCATCGGCATGTGGTCCAAGTTTAACTTTGGGGTCGAAACTAGAACGTGGAGCATTGGGAATGATCTCATATAACAAACCAAACTGAGCATAAACAAGTCTAGTTCCTGCACCCTAAAAATCACTTGTTCCTCATTCTGCACTCCAGATGTAGAAACATCCTTCGCTATATACGACAAGAATGACTTAAGGAACCATTCGAGGAAGAATTCAAGCGGTATAAAGGCTTTAATTAACCTATTTCATCTACACCACTCTTGGATATGATCTGAGATATGTGTGGCTTTATCTTGCCGAAATGTCGACAAGAGTTCAGTACCAATGTCATAATGCACTGGTAGCTAGAAGTGGTTAATAAAAGTCATCGCTAGGTCATCGAACAAAGCGAATGACCCCCTAGGTAGCTCTATATACCATTTCGTGGCAGGTCCTGTAAGGGTGCGTTGAAATAACCTTAAATGGATGGAGTCCTGGTGTAAGGAATTCGAAGAGCACCATAGGTGAAAAGTAGTAACATGTTCGCTCAGATCCTCTCCCGGTTTGCCCTCGAATTTGGGTATGTCCGAGGGAAGCTTAGTAGGGACAACTGGCCAAGCCGGGTCATGAGCTATAGGATTGTTCGTCAATCTCGACAAGTCAGGAAGATTCAGCGTTGCGAGGAAAGGGAGCCTAGGATGATGAGGTCTATGGACCGCTCCTTGATAGTTTTGATTCACATAGGTCTAATTACCACCATGGCCTTGGCCATAGTTCCCTCCTCCTGTTTGACCCATATAGGGTGGCATGGAAGCACCATAGTGTGGTGGACCTTGACTATTAGGAGCTACAAAGCCGTAATTTGGAGAGTAAGCAGGTTGTTGATACCTGCCCCCATAAGGTGAAGTACTCTGTCCATACTGCATCCCATAATAAAGTCCATAAGTCATCGTATGATATGCCCCATGAGACACTCCGTAAGTAGGAACATACGCTCCAGAAGTAGGAATATACATTCTGGAAGTAGGAATGTGACCTCTAGAAGTATGAACATGACCTCCCGAAACAACAGGAGGTGCATGAAGCTGAGACACAACCGGTCTAGTAACCGCAGTACGAACATAACTCGTAGAAACGTTTTGGCCCGAAGGACCATGTGAATGAGGTGGAGGGTGAACATTCAAAGAACTAGGGATAGAGGATGAAGGGATATATGTAATTATGTACACACTATTCCCTATAGTCACTTGTCTCGGATCTGGTATCCTAATAGGATCACTAACCCTAGACCTAGGAGGAATATGTGATGTAGCTTTTACCATTGGGATGGAAGGTGCAATGTGACTAGTGCTCCCAAACCTCTCCGCGTGGTAAGGAATGAGAGTGCCCCCAAGCATAGTGTTAGGCTCGAACTCATATTTGACATGAAATGTCAAATCATGTGTGGGAAAACTAGACATACCATAACTACCATAACTAGTGCTCGCGGGTTCAAAATGAGTCTCCACATCCTCCGGCATTCCATACCGGTAATGCGTCAATGGGGAATCAACCTTAGAGTGAGTAGATCTATCATGAAAGGTTCCTATCTCAGAAATCACAGGACCGAACTCAGCCAAGTCAGGTGAAGGATCATAGGTAGGAGTAAACTCCCCATCTTCCACTTGAATGGGAGAAGGTGGTTCAAGAATACCTTCTATATGGTCTCCCATGGTGTGTGAATCAATGTGCAAAGTAGTCTACCTGGACTATCTATTTCTCTATCCCAAAGGAGGAGGAGATGTAGAAGGCGAAAGTCCTGCTAAATGAAGAGAACGGCGAGGAGACACACCCGAATCCACAATGACTCAAAAAATATAAAAGACTCTCTATCTATGCAAACCCTAGGCAAGCTAACATGCACATAGCAATTACCAATAAAATCTAAAGCCAAATGCAAGCAATCAAGGGTAGGATAAGTGAGCTCCTGAATGAAGCAGGTATGTCTCGCCTAGGAGAGGCTTGAGACTCCCATACACAACAAGCGAAGGTACGTAACCAATTATTGTGGGCCTCAGATTCAATGCGTAAAGTGACTGTGCTATCTGACTCCAACCTGGCCGGGACACCTGTAGAATAAACCCTGCAAAGTACCCCCTCGATATCCTAGGTAAGGCCACTAAGGTCACCTCAATATAATGAATGCTTAGGCTAACAGTTGCAGGCGGGATTGACCGTATGGGCAGGGTAGAAAAGCCCAAAACTCTCGAAAGAGCCCCCAGATACGAATACAATCCTGGAAATATCTCCGGTGCTACTCAGTTATGACTAGGGCTCATCCTAATAAATAACTGCTCACACTGCCTCGTGCTTAACTCCCTTTTGAGAGGAGGATCCTGAGAAAGACTGGTTATACCAAGGATTTCACACACTCACCTGGACAGACACATACATGTTGTTGTTTAGTGGTCTTGGAGAATTTACTCACAATGAACTATTCCAAGACCCTAAAACCTAATCTTGTTGGTGAACCCTATAAAATAAAATAATGTAGTTCATTTTAATTAAGCGTTTATTTTAATTGGCTTTATTACTCAAAAAAGGGACATGGTCGTGTAACTAATGGTGTTATGACACAACATGAAGTAAAATGCACACCTAACAATCAATGCAAATGCATTGTGTCCATGAAAATAGGGCATGCTACTACATGAAATGCACACTTTTCTTCAAATGATAAATGCAAGCTTTTCTATATGAAATCCTAACTAATAATGCAAAGCAAATCTAGTGCAAGTACAATGCAAAATGCAAAATGCAATGCATGATGATAAGCAAATATTTTTGGATTTTCTGAAATAAAATGAGATATAAAAAGAAAAAGAATGATTCTACAACCCCCAGACTCTGCAAGCACACTCAAACAGCACTCAAGCAAAGAACTAAGGTAAAAGAAATCTAATGCACTAATCCCAAAACAAAAAATAAAAAATGCAATGACAAGAACATTCTTAAAAAAAAATTACCCTAAAAAAAATGTCTCTGGTCAGAAACAGAGGTATAAACAGACTCTGGAAGTATCAAAGGAGACTCAGCAATCATCACACTTCACCCAGCAACCATTTAAATTCCCCTAAAAGGAAAAACTAAGGGCATACGCGACTGTTCGCAGTAAACCCGTGTGTATACGTAGAAATAGCATAGAAACCCGCGTGTATACGTGACTGTGAGTTCAAAACTCGTGTACAGGAAGAAAGGTGCATAAAAAATAAAGGCAAACAGACAAGCTGAGACAAACTTCACACCAATCAGACACTACCAGGAAAACATGCCCCCAGACCCGACAAAGAAACAAGAGAGAAAGAGAAATTCAAAGTCATTGAATGCCGATAGAAAACCCCAAAGGACAACTACTAGGAACTCCCCAGCGTAGTCGCCAATTTTGTTACGGAGAGAAATTCCTATGGCTTGGGGTACCACAACAGACAACTTGACTACATAAATCAATTCTTTCCAATATGCAATAGAAATTAAATGTCTAACACTAAAGGATCAGACCTCGTACCTTATTCCGGACAGTTGAAGTAGATCCCCGTTGAACTTTCCAACTTCATCTTGAATTGATAGATTACTTCCTCAACAACAAGTAAACACTACAAGCATACTATATATCATGGTGTTAGATCTATTCTAGTATATATAATCAACAATGTATAGGC
This sequence comes from Pseudotsuga menziesii, assembly GCA_001517045.1. Classification (NCBI taxonomy): domain Eukaryota; kingdom Viridiplantae; phylum Streptophyta; class Pinopsida; order Pinales; family Pinaceae; genus Pseudotsuga; species Pseudotsuga menziesii. The sequence goes on from LPNX011149712.1 coordinate 525,871, forward strand.
ATTTGAAAACATCCCATGGATAAAATATTCATTCAAACATACATTATTGGACAGGAAAAGATATTTCTATTAATATAAATCAGAGATTACAATAGATACAACCTCTGTTGGCACATCTGCGAATCGAAGAAATTGAATCCCCCACTTGGGCCTCTGCCACCTCAATCCTCCATCTCTCGATAGCAAGCTCACAAGCAAAAGGAAAGCTTGGGAAGAGCACAAAAGTGCTCCAAGGGACAAAGGGATGCAGACTCAAGCATAAGTTCCGGCAACAATGGACTATAGTTTCTTTGCTCTCAATTCTCTCATATGCCTTCAATGTACCATAGAGTTCCTTATATAGCTTTTCAAAGGGGTAATGAAAGGTCAAATCCGAGCGATCTCAAGGAATAGGGAAGGCCAGGAGTCAAGTGAGTCAGATCCATGTCAAGGAAAACTCCAAAAGGATTTGGATTTTGTACACATCCCGATTTACGTGGTTTTAGTGGTCAAACCCACGTATATACGTGATTAGGGTTTTAAAAGTCACGTATATGGATTTTCACATGTTTTTAGGGATGGTCAAGGAAACATCAAAGGACAAAATATGGTCCAAGGCGTCTAAGGAGTTTACAGAGGGACAAGGGAAAGGCCATACAAGTGTGATTCACCTAGAGTGGTAAAATCAGCTATAACAGTTACATATGGTATCAGAGATAATGTTACAACACTTGGACCTATATGGGATGAGTTCATAAATGTACAAATCAAGAGAGCTAAGAATTGAGTCACTACAAATCATGAGAGCTAAGAATTGAGTGGCTACAGATAACGTGAAGAAGTTTGCTAAATATCAGAAAGGGGCTTCTCTCCTGCATGTTGAGCCAATTATATTTTTACGTGAATGGAAACTTCAGGATGGATGGTGATTATGCTTAAGCTAGATGGACAATTCATCCATCCTAAAACGAGATAAGCACCCTTTTATGGTTTTGAGTAGAGCTCAATTTTTGTTAGAAAGGTATCGAAAACATGAAGGACATTTAAGGTCTTGTAAAATTGATAACTATGCAATGCATATGCTCCTTATGATAAACTATTACGGACTACTAAATAATTTCATATCTTTTTGGAACTTGGAGAGAATAGTTTGCAAATTAAAATACTACAAACAACAACTCGTAGAAGAAGGAGGTAGATGTTATAACCACATTAAAATTATGCAAAAGTATATGATTAGTGGAAAATACGACGATCCTTTATTAATATTATGACCTACCTTTGATGTTCCAAGGTAATCAGTAATGATATTCCTTGACAAAATTTGAGGTGTCCTACTATAGGGAAATTGTATCTCAGTAAGGAAATACAAGTTCTCATAACGCATGTTTATACTTTAATAGGGAAGAAATGTGTTAATATAGGATATATATTTTTAGATATATTAACATACACTGAACATTAACTAATATGATATGTGATACAATTCTAAAGAATGTCTACTTAAATGCTAAGTAATACCATTTCAATTTTCACAAGCTGTTGTAAGTCCTGGTCAATAAGGACCTTACCAGTTTTAGAGCTACATTAGAGAACAATGTAAATGATTTTGTTAATAGAAGAATGTAATGTATGCATTGAAAAGTTAGATCAATAAATATATGACCATTGAATATATCATTTTGAATTGAATTATCAGTTTTATAAAAATCCTCTAGTGTAAGTTATTGATAATAGATGAATGGTCTTGGAAATGAAAGTGACTTGATGGAATATAATTGGACTTGAGTAATTAGGGATTTATGTGATTAATAAACTAGAGTAGAAGCACTTATCGGTAAGTAGTAAGTATTATTTACTTGGTTTAATTATATAATTATATCAAGACAAAAAGGAAAATTTTCTATAACTACATTGCTAGGAAATAATTTGTTATCTCATGATTATGTTATGAAGAGCTATGCTAACAAATTGATTGTGTAAATCATAGTGACTTTTTGGGAAACAAGGAAATCAAGAACGTTTATTTTGGTTGAACCAAAGAAGCTTGATTGAAAGGAGATACCACTAGATTGATTATCTAGTAATTGGTAAGATAATATTATCAATTTGCAATGAGGTAACGAGATTGCTTTTAAAACCTCGATTAAAGATTTTCTAAGTTAATATGCATGGTAAATATCCTTCGACATCAAAACAGATGATGCCAATGGGTAACTACATCAGACGCATACATTTTTCCTATTTAGTAGCAAGTATGCACATGTATAAAGTCTATTCTATACAAACTAGAATCATTATGTTTGCAAGTTATACATTATAATAAGGAGGTAAAAGCATGGTAATGTGTCTCACTTTGTGGCAAGAAAATTTGTTCTTTTTCAATAAATTTATTTGAAATATTTATTATAAAAAATAAAAAATGTGATTTAAAAAATTTTAAAAAATAATTTTAACAATCACTTGTATGTTATTTCCATATTCATATGAAAAAGTATTGATTTTTATGTCTTAAAATGATAGTTTTTTGGGTCGCGCTTTTATATACACATAACAATTATTGTTTATATTGATAATTTAATAATAATTAAAATATATCATAAAATTAAATTAAAAAATATGTACAACAATCTTAAAAGTGTCTATAAATAACTTGTTCAAAAAAATTGGAATTAAAAAAGTAAATGAAGGTAGATATGGGGGGTCGCGGTTTCGTGATTACTTATGGGATGATTGAAATAATAGTAAATGGCCTCTAAATAAAATGAAATAAATAAGATAAAAATAATATTTTTTTATTTAAAAAAAATACCATATAAAATCTCATTCATAATGAAAACTTTTGTTTCATTACACCATTATCTAATTCTTGATGGATTTGAATATTTCTAAACAAATACTTTTAGTTCATAAATTTCATCGCTGCAAAATGGGAAAAAGTGAGATACATTAATATTACAGATAAGTCATCTTAGGATCATTAATATTGAAATCTTTGATAGATGGAAAAATCATTGTTTTAAAAATATTGATGTTATACTGTGACTTATTACTTTTGGAAGAGTTGCATGTGCCAAGATTTGTAATGGCAATGATATCGAGAGCCATGTTGAGAACCAGGGTACCAGAATTGCAAATGATCAAATAAGATGAGAGAGATTGTGTACATGTAAAGTTGGTTTCTATGAGAAACTGAATAAGAAATAAGGATGTACATATGGTACATGTTTATCCCCTGACCAGCTAGACACTAATATTCATTCCTGAGGACGCCCGGGTGTAATACGTCTTGTTAGGTTTCTTTCCGCACACATTCAAATCGTAAGAGGACTTTCACGAGAGTGGGGGATCCATGAAGATAATAACCTCTATGTATTATGGTGTCTAGGAAATGAAGCGCATGAGCTTGGTGAAGCACCCTGAATAGCACACATAGGAGATACGCCTGAATGTTGGAGATAACAAAAGAAGGGTATCATCCTCATGTTGGGTAGCTTGGGTCAGTACTCAGGGTATTGCTAACACTTGAAGTGTTTGCTCGGATGGAACCAGAAATATACTTACAAAGAATAGTACTTGAAAAAGGTATATATGCTTTAAGTAGTTTCATTTATATGTGGTAATATGTTTACCTATTGGTGAACATAATAAATAGGAGTACCAACCATTGTGGATCATGAAATAAAATAGTGTGGAAGTTTGACTTATGCATATGTTGTTAGACATACACATGTACTTTGGGTTGGTTAGTAAGGATTAAGTTATGTATAGCAATATGACAATCAAAGAAGATTAAAAAAAGATAATTAATGTACAAATGGTTTAAATAAGTCTAAAAGCTCCAAGATTTCACCCATTTTATAGTTTTTGTGGCCATGTTTTCAATACACTCAGTACCATTAAAAAAAACTTGAGAAACACTTGGATTATGCAAATTTGATATTGTTTACATATTTTGAGAAACACTTACACTATGTAAATTTAACATTGTTTACATATTTTGAGAAAGACTTGTACTATGCAAATTTAACATTGTTTAAATATTTTGAAAAACACTTATAATATGCAAATTTAACATTGTTCACCTATTTTGTTATAATTCTAAAATTTTGTAATAATTTTTGAATAAATACATAGCTTTCATAGCGGATTTAATATAATTAGATGGACAAAGGATGGATTTAGTACTCCTATTGTGTTCTATATTTAATGTATGAGCATACAGAACATATGGGAATATAAGGAAATATAAAGGACTTCCCTAACTCAACTATAACTCTTCCTACTTGCCTTCAACTAAAGCTTCACTCTCACTAGCTTACTATTGCTACAGCTCTTGCTCCTACCTAGCAAGATTTTGCTATTTGAAAAGTAGCTATAACTATATTGAGGTGCCTACACCTTTTAATGGAGAGTTTAGATCATTATATGACATAATCCTGCTTTCACATAGCTTCTAAGAAATAATGTAAACCCTACATTCCATTATCAACCTAAGACTTAGCCTATAATGAAAAAGTCTAACACTAATACTGAACAAATCGAAAAGTCATCTCTTCATAAAAGATTCATATGATACTATACTAGGATACAATTTTTAAGTCTTAAGATAAAATAATCACTTTCAGTTGTTGATATGCCATTCTTGCTTGTCGTATTTTACAGTTGTGTGCTTAACTTGTTTTACCATAAAGATGGATTTGTCATGTTTTGTTGTTTTAATCCATATGCCTACAAACCCTATTTCAATGCGAGGGTTACAAAGCTAAATATATTACTTATATTATTGTAAGCTAATGCAATGGCTTAATCTCATATTATTGCAGGTGTTTTTCAACAAAAAGATTAGTCCCATCCCTTGCAAACCTAAACAACTAGGAACCTAAGGTGACAAATAAATGTTTATGGAAAAAAATGAGTTGAATTTGCAACTATAGAGAGTGGGTACAAAATATTTAAACCATGTGGAGGTAGGTTAAACCTGCCATGTGAAGGTTTATGGTGCCTTCCAGCTGTATGGAAAGGTAATAAACCCTATCGAAAGCTAAAGGGTTTTTAGTTTTCTGTGTCAATGAGCTATAAGGAGAGTTGAGGGCTCTCAACCCTTCCAACATAAAATCCAGATGCATTCAGCCATCCACAGGTTCCCTCGTAGAAATGTTTCTATGGGTTCCTTCGCTGAGATGTCAACATCGGTTTCTTCGTTGGGTTTTCGAGTTGAGGTAAGTTGTTACTCATTATTTTTTGTTTTAGTTTTAATGCAAACATTATTTACAATGTCAAGTTTTAACCTTTGTTTGTTTGGCTGGAAGGAAGTTTCAATAGTTTACTAAACGATGAAGCTTGGTGTGAAGAGCTTGGGTTGAGGGTGGTGCCAAAGGTTCTAGCAAGACCTAGCAGCCCTGAACCCTACGTTCTAAGGTATGAATGACAAATGGAAAACACTGAAACAAAGTTATTTTGGGTTGGCTTCATTTTGGGAGATGCAAGGGTAACATTGAGTCCCCTCTGTTCGATGGTAAACGTTCTTGTGGTTTTCCTATACAGTGTTAAAGAAGAGATATATGTTGTTTTTATTTTTAATATTCTGCATGATACGATAGGGGTTACATAGAGTTAAAATATTTAAAAAAACCCATTTGTTTATAGACCGTGGAGTCTCTGTTGAAAAATTCTAATGTGGTCATTTTGTAAATATTGAAAATCTTACTGTAAATCGTAGCCGAGTTTAAAGAATACAGTATCTGCAATTTTGTTTAAATTCTCTTGGTACTATTCTATGTATGGTTTATTAATATTATTTAAACCGTTTATAACTTTCAGAACTGTTTTGTTTAAATCTGTTTTGTTTATTAAAATGTGGAATAATTTGTTTAAAAATCCTTCGAAAATGTTGATACTACTCTGTCATATTGTTTAATAGCACTGCTTTATCTATTGTTTATTTATTGCATTCATGCCATTCTAGTTGTTAACTTGGTTATGATTACGACATTTCTTTGCTCTTTGAGTTTTGCTGTATGTCTCTGTTATTTAATAAATTATTTGGAAGAAGTTTAGCCTTACAGGCCTTGAACCCTTGGCATGTATTAGAATTCTTAGATAGAGAATACATCCCTTTGAAAGTCTTACATTAACATGCTAAGTTTGTTCCTTTCCCTAAATCTGTACAAACCCTAATATAATTTATATAGAGTTTATTTTCTTTTGCAATTTGATTAAATCTACTACTTCATTATTTGGAAAAATGTTAACCCTAACTCACTTTGAAAATCACTAAGCCTATATGAATATTGATACTAAGTAATTATGGAAACATTACGCCTTTCAGTTGTAAGAGATTTATAAAGGGTAAATATTAATATTCATATATAAATTCACTATGTGTTTCTCCTTTATGTGTTTTGAACCCTTGGCTCGAAGCCATAGTGTTTCGAATCTAGATCTTTTGTTTTAGCAGGTTTAAATTTTGTGATTAAGGGGTTCACTCTGTTTAACTAAGACAAACCCTAACTGTAAAATAGATTTCGTATTTTCTTTAAAAATGAAAAGATGTCGAAGCTAGATCTACTTAACCTCTTTGGAATGCTAATCGTTTATTAATTTATGTATAAAAATTGGTATCAGGTGAAGCTATTTACAGGAAAATTGATATTTCTTTCTAGATAATAAGAAAATATAGTCTATGGATTCTACTATGAAAAACTGTTTAAGCAGCAAAATCTGTTCTTGTGTACTTAACTTGTAATTTATAGGAAATAAACTTTCCTATTTTATTTCGAAAAACAATAAATAATTATGGAAGCTTTCATCATTCATAAATCCTTCAGAATCATCAGAAAATGAATTTAAGATAATAAACCATAACAATATAGAACCTGTTAACTTTTTAAGTGGACAAACATCCAAAGAAGACCATTCCTCCCGACCATCTCCTGAAAGCAACCAAGATTACTTGCATTAGGACCCCCGATCATGTTCATTGAAGCACCAAGGTGAAGATACTGTGTAGAATCTTGTTCCTTTTTTCTTGGGAGCATGACCACAATTATAGGGAAGTTGCCTCCTGCATCAGCTATAAAGTGAATGTTGTTGCTACCATTTGTCATTTTTGTCTTCTACACCATATCATTCCTCCTAGTGGGTCAGTGAAAACTCTACAACAATCCTCTTTGGATAGGTGTCTCTTATTTTGATTATTAAATAATAAAATATTTAATGATAGTAATCTTTGACCATCCTTGGTCAACAACATAAAACTTTACAATAAATTTTAAAGTAATGTCTTTTCACAACATAAAATGTTCTTTTTAGTTCTAGGTGGGTTATAAGCACCCCCTCTTAAGTTCAACATCATCCTTGATGTTGCCTAGATATAATCTGAATCTTCCTGAAACAAAATTGGATATGCTTCCTGCATATGACTCTCCAATTCTCAAGTTGCTTCATCTGGACTAACTTTGCTTCCATTGCACCTTTACTTGTCCAATGGTGCGATTCCAAAGAAAAAATTCTCTCTTGTTGAGGATAGAATCTGGTTCCACCTGAAAATATCCTTCTAAGTCTACGTGGATAACATTCCAATTGATTACATGAGTAGCATCATGTACATAATTTTTCAATATAGAAATATGAAATATGTTATGTATTTTGAGATTAGGTTGCTAAGCTAACTGGTAAGCCACTGGTCCAACTCTTGACAATATTTCAAATGGTCCATAATACCTAGGTGCTAATTTAGCACAAATCCCCAACTTGAAGGATATTTTTATGGGGTTTACCTTGACAAAAACATGCTCACCTACTTGGAATTCGATCTGAGTTATTTTAAGGTATGCATGACTCTTTTGTCTGTCATCTGCAATTTTCATATAGCTCTGTACCTGTTTCACTGTTATCTCCATTTCTTTTAATAATTCAGGTCCTAACATTAATCTGTTAATCAAATTACTCTATGAAATGGGAGTATTACATTTCCTACCATACAATATTTCAAAAGGATTGAGTTTAGCTGAAGATTGATAATGATTGTTATAAGCAAACTTGACTAAGGGCAGACATTCTTTCCATTTCTTTGGATGATCCCTAACACACATCCTGAACATATATTCTAATGATTTACTCTTTTATTTAGTCCATCCGTTTGTGGATGATAAGAGGTACTAAAATTAAATTTAGTATCCAATCCTTTAAAAAAAGACTTACAGAAGTTGCCAGCAAACTTAGGATCCCTATTATAAATTATCATCTTAGGAATTCCATGCAAACAAAAAAATTCCTTCATAAACGTATCAGCAAAATTAGTAGCCTTAGAAGTAGTTTTAACATGTATAAAATGAGCCGCCTTGCTAAGTTTTTCTACCACTACCCTCACAGAATCATTTTGATTTTGATTTTTAGGAAGTCCTATTATGAAATCAAGCCTGATGATTTCCCATTTTCAATCTGGGATTGGTAATGGTTGTAATAGACTTGCTGGGTGTCGATGCTCAACTTTAACCTGTTGGAATTCTATACACCTATCAATATATTCAGCCACTTCATTTTTCATATTAGGCCATAAATATTCTTTTCTTAGCATTGTTATCATCTTTTGGTAACTAGGATTTCTTAAGTAAGGACTCCTATGCACTTCATTTAAGATAAACAATTTAACTTATGGTACATTGGGTACATATAATATGTTTTTATATAGAATTAAACCTTTTTCATTCAAACTGAAATTTGTTTTTATATTTTTAAATTCATTTTTTGTAACTTTTTTTATTAAATTTTGATAATTTTTATTCTTTTTTAATTTGTCTTCAAACTTATCATCCAATTTTAGTTTATAGCTACTAACAACGGCTATAAAATTCAGATTTCCATTTCTTCTTAAGGCATTAGCCACCTTATTCTCTTTTCCTTTTATATGTTTGATCTCGAAATCATATTCACTAAGGAAAGTTAACCATCTTGCTTGCCTTGTGTTCAGATTTTGTTCATCAAACAAGTAATTCAAACTTATGTTATCAGACATTAATAAAAATCTTCTACCGATTAGATGATGGCACCACATTTTCAAGGCATGTATTATGACATAAAAATCTAAATCATAAGTAGCATAATTCTTTTCATGTATTTTTAACTTTCTTGATTCATATGCTATTACATGACCTTCTTGCATTAACACTACATCTAAGCCCTCATTGCATGCATCAGTGCATACAACAAAGTCCTTATTTGGATCTGATATTTTTAGAATAGGTGCAGTGGTTAATGATTCTTTTAACTTTTAAAATATTTCTTCCCATTTTAAATCCCATAGAAATAATTTTCCCTTTTTTTGTAAGGATGTTATGGGATTCGCAATCCTCGAGAATCCTTCTATAAATTTTTGATAATAACCTGTAATCCCCATGAAAGGTCGTACATCTGATACAACCTTAGTAACAAACCATTCTATTATTGCTCTTATTTCATCAGGATCAACTGATATCCCTTCCTTGGATATCACATTCCTAGATATTGTATTTATCTTTAAAGAATTCATATTTACTGAATTTAGCGTACAATTTGCGTTCTCTTAAAACTTGTAATATTATTTGTAAATGTTCATCATGTTCTTCTTTTGTTTCTAAATAAATTAGTATGTCATGGGTAAATACACCTACGAATTTATCCAAATACTTACTTAGGACACTGTTCATTAAACACATAAAAGATGCTGGAACGTTCGTTAGCCGAAATGGCATAACTACAAATTCATAATGCCCGTAATGGGTTCTGAATGCAGTTTTAAATATATCTTGATATTTAATTCAGACTTGATGATATCCATATCTCAATTCTATTTTTAAGAATATCGATGCTCCGCATAGGCTGGTCGAACAGATCATCTATGTGGGGCAATGGATATCTGTTTTTAATTTTCATCTTGTTTAACTGATGATAATCTATAAATAATTGCAAGGTACCATATTTCTTTTTAACAAATAAGGTAGGTGCTCCCCACTTATGTAAATTTTATCTATTAACTCCTATAGTTTCATTTTTAATTCATTAAGTTCTAGGATATTGATTTGGTAAGGAGCCTTTGAATTTGGTATAACTCCAGGTACTAATTCAGTAGAAAAATCCAATGGAGGTAATCCTGGAATTTCTTTCGAAAATACATATGGAAATTATTTTAAAATTGGTATATCAACGAATTTTAATTTATCTTCTTTATTCATGTGTTCATCATTCATTAAATGCACAACAAAATCTTTGCAACCTTTACCTACATAGTTTTTCAGTTGTAAGGCAGAAATATGTCTAACATAAACTTTTCTAGGTATTCCTTTTACTATAGTTGTTTCTTCTTTTTCATTTAAGCATGTAAATGTTTTCTCAAAGCAATTTAAAACAAATCTGTGTTTTTCCAGCCAATCCAGGCCTACTAAAACATCATATCACCGTAGAGGTAATAAATTAATTTCACTTGAGTTTTGAATTGACTCATAAACATTTCACAATCTTCAACATAGATAACTACCTTTCTCTTAGTTCCTGTACCTAACTAAACCAACCAAGATTTTAAAACTTATTCAAATGCAAATTACAACTTTCTACTATATTAGGTGACTCATAGCTTAAACTGAAACGTGGGTCTATCAAAATAGAAATGGGTATGTTCTTTATCATACCTTATATTTCCACCATAGATGTTTCTTCATTATCCCATCGATTCTCCAAGGCTGCATTAATCCTGGGTATCTCATTCGCTATGTCACCAACAGTTGCTTCTTCCCGTATTGTATGCACATTGCTGAAATTCCTCTTTTTGTTTGGAAAGTCCTTCACATAATGAGGTTTTTCACATTCCTATCATTTTACATGTTCTCTTTGTTCTTTATTTTTAACATGATTGTTAGGTATGTCTTTGTTCTTTGTTGTTGTAAAATTATGTTGTGTATTAATTTTAAAGTTTGACCCCTGATAAGTATTCTTAGGATAGTTTTAGGAATTATTTCCAAAATTCCTGTTGGGATTAAATGTTTTTCATCTTTGTTCGAAATTACTTGTTCTTTTTCCCTTTGAGTTATGTATAAATTCTCTTTTATTTCTACTTTGCTCATAACATAAATTATCCTTCCTCATTCCTTCCTCAAGGGTTTTTGGATTGTCGTATTCAATTCTGTCCTTGAAGCTAAAATGTAAACAACTCATAAACCTCTGTATATTAGGATTTTCATCATTGATATAAGGTACATATCATAATAAACTTAAAAATTTACTACTTAGTTCCTTCATAGTCATTGAACCTAGCTTAAGATTGTAAAATTCCTTAGCCCTTTCTTAGTAATATTGTGTAGACAAAAAAATTCTTTTAACATCTTTCTTAAAAGTCCTTCAAGTTACATACTTTTCTCTAATGTTTTTCACTCTTTTTATATCGTGCCACCATATATCATCTTTTCCATTTAAGTTATAAATGTCCACTCGATGTTTCATCCTGTCTGATTAATTATAGATTTGAAAATATTTTTTCATCTCGGAGTCCAGACATCCATGCCTCATTAGAGAGAATTTGAGGTCAAAAATGGGCCTCAAAAGGACCAAAATGTACTATAAAAATCAACCAATTACATTCTAGTAGATGACATCATCCCCCATGGTTGAGGTGGCATTACATGAGTTAAGAATGATTATTTGTCACATTTTCTATGGTGGATGAAAACCCATAGTTAACCAAGGTAGTGGTACAAGTACTTTGAAGTCATAAAGTGAAGTACTCACAATAAAAGTCATTTCACACTTTCTCATAAAATAATATTATTGTTATTTTCAAGTAAAGTACTCACAATTCACTTTCTCATAAAATAATATTATTGTCATTTTCAAGTTAAGTACTCATAATTCATAAAAATGTCTTTTCACATTTTTTTATATAATAATATATTGTCATTTTCATGTTTTTTAATTTTAAATTATATATTCACTCAATTGTATTTAATATCATAATGTCAAACTAATATATCTATATATATATAATCTTGTACTTTTAAAATAAATTAAATTCATGAATGATATTTATATGAAAAAAATATGTTTATGCATATAAATTAAATTCATTTTTGTTTAATTTTATTTACAAGTTCAAGACAAATAAATGCTAAAGGATAATAAATTTTTGGGAATTTACAATGAATCTTTGTCACATCATTGTAGAGTTATTTTATTTATAGTCAATTTAGAAAAGTAATTCAACCATGGTTATTATATTGTGCATAAAAAGTAGTGTAGAAGGTGAGTTGTCATATATACCTACCCCATAAAACCCCTAACTCATAATATTTTAATATATCTTATATTTTTGTAGTACATCTCTTAGGAGGCCCATTTTTGACCTCAAATTCTCTCTAATGTGACGTTTTCTCCTGTTTCCACCTCACCATTAAACATTGGGGGTTTTATCTTCTTAAACTCTCCTGAAATTTCTTCATAGGGTTTATATTTTCTCTTTTTAGGATTGATGTCACTATCACTACTTTCACTAGAATATTTATGTTTCTCTCTGTGTGACCTAACATTGATTCTTGAGGAGGAATTACTTTAATTATCAGAGAATTTTAACATTTTACCTTTACTCTTGTAGGATATAGTTCCAGATTTAGATTCATGTTATTTTGTTTTATCCTTTCCTTCATTATGTATTTTATCCAGCAATATTTGATTTAATTCTTCCCATGTTCTTAGGATTCTTTCATTATCTTCCTTTACATTCTGTAGTTCAAAATTTAAGTCTTTTATAATTCAAAATAATTCAAATGTTTGATTATTTAGTTCCACGTATATATAATATGGATTATTATGATGTGATCCATCCTCGGCAGATGCCTCTGCTCCTTCCATTTCCTACAAAATAATTTTTTTTATTTCTGTACATAAACAATTTTTAAACATATGTCAGTATTTTGTTTTCCTATTTTTGTATTGAGCATGCGAGTTGAGCCAAACTTCAGGCCTAGTGTTTGAAATCCATGCTCTGATACCTCCATGTAACAACTCCAAAATTCCATAAATATTTTTTTTTTGTTATGGAGGTTTTAGATCATTATAAGACCTAATCCGATTTCGCATAGCTTTTAAGAAATATTATAAACCCTAAATTCCATTATCAACCTAAGACTTAGACTATAACGGAAAACTATAACATTGATACTTAACAAATTGAAAAGTGATCTTTTCATAAAATATTCATATGATACTATACTAGGATACAATTTTTAAGTCTTAAGATAAAATACTCGCTTTCAATTGTTGACATGTCATTCCTTCCTTGTCATATGTCACTGTTGTGTGCTTAATTTATTTTACCATAAAGATGGATTCGTCAAGTTTTGTTGTTTTAAGTCGTCTACCTACAAAACCTATTTTGATGCGAGGGTTACAAGCATAAAGGTCTTACTTAGATTATTTTAATCCAACGAATGTTTAATCTTGTATTATTGCAGGTGTTTTTCAACAAAAGGGATTAGTCCCATCCCCTGAAAACCTAAATGACTGCGAAGCTAAGGTGACAAATAAATGTTTATGGAAAAAAAATGAGTTCACTTTGAAACTATAGATATTGGTACAAAATATTTAAACCATGTGGAGATAGGTTAAACGTGCAATGTGAAGGTTTATGGTGCCTTCTAGTTGTATGGAAAGGTATTAAACCCTATCGAAAGCTAGAGTGTTTTTAGTTTTCTATGTTAATGAGCTGTAAGGAGAGTCGAGGGTTCTCGACCCTTCTAGCATAAAATACAGATGCATTCGACCATCCACATTTTTCCTTGCAGATATGTTTCCACGAGTTCCTTTGCTGAAATTTCACCACCAGTTCCTTCGTTGAGATCTCACCACCGGTTCCTTCGCTGTGTTTTCGAGATGAGGTAATTTGTTCTTTGTTCTTGTTTGTTTTAGTTTTAATGAAAACATTATTTACAATTTCAAGTTTTAACCTATGTTTGTTTGACTGGGAGGAAGTTTCAACAATTTTCTAAACCCTAACTGTAAAAGATATTTCATATTTGTTTTAAAAATGAAAAGATAGGAATATTTTTACTAGAGATGTCGAAGCTAGCTCTCCTTAACCTCTCTGGAATGCTAATCATTTATTAATTTATGTATAAAAATTGGTATTAGGTGAAGCTATTTACAGAAAAATGATACTACTTTCTAAATAATAAGAAAAGATAGTCTATGAATTCTACTGTGAAAAATTGTTTAAGAAGTAAAGTCCTTTCTCCTATACTTAAATTGTAGTTTATAGTAAATAAACTTTCCTATTTTATTTCAAAAAATGATAAATGATTTTGGAAACTTTCATCATTCATAAATCCTTTAGCAATAACAGAAAATGAATTTAAGATAATAAACCAGAACAATATAGAACCTATTAACTTTTGAAGTGGAAAAACATCCAAATAAGACCATTCCTCCCAACCATCTCTTGAAAGAAACCGATATTACTTGCTTTAGGACCCCCGAGCCTATTCACTGAACCATCAAGATGAAGATAATATGTAGAATCTTTTTCTTTCGTCTCTTCATCTCATCAGTCACATTTGCAGTCAACACTCTAGTAATTCACTTTAGCTTTCCCCTCATCAAATTTTTCTCTTGTGTGCCTAACTTTTAAGTTTCCAGCAAACCACAAGGTTCTAATCTCTAGAATTGTGCGTGATCTTCCTGCTCATTCGTTGGATATATATGTGCTTGCCTAGGTATTTGGGTCAGTTTGTAATTTAATGAGCCACATGCTCAGTTCCTCCTTTCTTGGGAACATGACCACAATTATAGGGAAGTTTCCTCTTGCATCATCTAGAAAGTGAATGATGTTGCTGCCGTTTGTCATTTTTAGCTTCTACACCAGATCATTCCTCCTAGTGGGTCATTGAACACTCTTTAACACTCCCATTTGGATAGGTGTCTCTTCTTTTAATTATTAAATAATAAAATATTCAATTACAGTCATCTTTGACCATCCTTTTTCAACAACATAAAACTTTACAATAACTTTTAAAGTAATGTAATTTCACAATATAAAATGTTTTTTTGTTCTAGGTGGGTTACAAATTTTAAAATTTTCTTCCTAATGTTACAAAGAGAAACTTCCTATGGCTTGGGGTAGACCACAACAGACTGAATGACACCAGAAATCAATCCATTCCAATATTCAAGAGAAATAAATGCTACTAACACTAAGGGATATGAAGCATACCTTACATCGGAAGGTTGTTGTAGATCCCCTATGAGCTTTTCCAACATGCTTGTATTCACAATTCACTTTCAACAATAGCAAACAAGATAAGGATTGTATATATCAAAGTGTTAGACCTACTCTAGCATATATAAAACCATCATGTATAAGAAAATATAACTACATCCATGGATAAAATATTCATAGTTATACACTTGTAATGGACGAGAAATGGATATTTCTATTAATAATAAACATAGATAGAATAGTGACAAACTCTGTCTGCACCTCGTCGAAACAGAGAAACCAATTCCTCCACCTAGGCCTCCACCACGTCAATCCTCCATCTCAATGGCAAGCTTGTAAGGAAATGACAAGCTTGGGAAGAGCATTAGTGTGTGCTCCAAAGGGACAGAGTGATGCATACTCAAGAATAGACATGTGAGGAAACAATAAACTATAGTTTCATTGCTCTCCAAAATTAACCTCCTTCAATGCATAAAATAGGCTCAATATATAGCACTCCAATGGACAATGGAGGGTCGAGTTAGATCGTTTCCAGGCATATGGAAGGCCAAAAGTCAATTATTCAGGAATCATTAAGAAAAACTCCAGTTTTTTTTGTTTTTATGCATATTTACTGATGTATGCGAGTATTGGCTAAAAATATTCATGTACGCGCGGGTATTGGATTAAAAGTCACGTATACAAAAAAATAAGTGTCTTTTTAAGGATTTTCTTGGATCATCAAAGTATACCTTGAGGAAGGGAAGTCCAAGGAGTCTACAGAGGGACATGGAAGGACATAAAGGTGTGATATACCGAGTGTGGTAAAATATGCTATAAGAGATGCCCCTAATGTGTGAGGTCAGAGGGGTAATATGATGGCCGAAATACATCATATCCATCCCAGAAGTGGAGTAATGAAGGCCTAGGTGGAAAAACTAGCCACTCGTCAGTAAAATACAATGATAAATCTCAGCATGTGACTGCAAATATACATGTAGAAGTCCCATATACATAAGAGTACAATGGCCATGAATAGCCATCATATACAAATGGCATGTGTGTCATCACCATGTACAATATACAATGAATAATATCTCCATAGTGGATGAAGATATCTGATAATATACTGGAATCTAGTCATGAGAGTTGATATCTCATGAATATTGGCATGATCAAAGAGGTATCATATATGAAATTCCATAAAGCTCGGAGGTCTTATACGTAAACTGCTACGAGTACATGTCCCATCACTCGAATAAAGGTGTCGAGGTTGAATATGATGGTCCATCGTCTGATTACCAGTCATTGATGTATACCTTTAAAATACGTGAGATATCCCACCAATAATGATAGTGGGAATCAAGGTACAGGGTGCAATCTAACAAGTGTGAATAGATGTTTTGAGGTCAAACACTTGAAAGAATCCATTGATCAGGGGACATTGATGTATTCCCAAAACTCTCGATGGAAAGAGGACCTACCACTGATTACTGCAAGACTCAAGGAACTCAATGGATTCTAGAATCCTATTCCAAAATAAATGATCTGAATTCGATGGATTGGGATTTGCTGCGAGGAGGAAATTAAGGGAACCCCCATCAACCAACACAAGGTACTCAACAATGTTGGATAATTTGGAAGAACTCGAAAGAACAAGATGTGCATGAACCCGTAACTATACTGAGAATGGATGACATTCAAATACAAGATAAATGAGGAATGGTTGACTTAGGGTAAAATTCCTTCAAACAAGAGAATAAGGAAAATGGTAACTGAATAGGAAACATCGACTCAACATGCAAACTGGGACAACTCTGCCACACAGGAGGTGTTGAAAGAGGCTTCATAGGGACTAGAAGCATAACTAGTCGATGGAGAAGAATTAGAATAATGAGTATAAATCCTAAAGTCATACTAATAACCCAACCAATGGATGTGATATACATTTCTCTGTTCGAAGGTGACACGACTCGATAGCTTCCAACATTAATATCATTTCCCATCCGAATTTCTATGTTTTTTTATTTTTTATTTTTTTGGAAAAAGAATAAAAGTTCTTATAGTATACAACTAAGAGGAGACGAGTGTTGTAGTGAAGCAAACAAGTTCCAAGCAGTGGAACATACCTATGCTCAATGCAAGGAAGCATGTGCAGGATGATGACACTTGGGGGAATGTCTCCTCCCGGTAATGGATAATCAAGCCGAGAAGGATATATAAAAGGGTCTTCTTGGCTAGGATTGAGAAAAACTCGGGCTGCATGACTTATAACTCTAAAGCGGGGAGCCGACATAAAGCTCAATAAGACAAGCAAGACATATGAAATGTAATTACAAATTGATATACAATGGAGTCTCTGTGGTACATGTCCAACATAAAGTTCAAGAGGGATATGAAGCTCTTGATCAAGGACATAGCGGGACTATAAGGGACTCCCCAAACCTAGTGGAGAAATATTAGCATGGGTACCAAACTGCAAAGCAGGATCTAACTAGGGAACCCATGAATAGGAAGGATCTACCACTTAAATAATGCCACTTCTAATAGCAGTATGAAGGTTACGTGACATTACAAAGTGGGTTCGTACCTATAGTCAAGGGGACATGGTCATAAGGTGATGCATAATGCAAGTAGATGTGTGGTCCTAACCTATATGTCAGTACGAAATTATACTTGTAATATATACGAATGGGTCAAAGTATCAGTAAACGTATCTTAAATCAAGTCCCTACACCACAACATTAGGAAATAATAGTCCAAAATAGTTAATAAGGGTCCAAACTATAGACTACTGGGTAAAATTTTCAAAATTTTTGTATAAAATAGTAAAAAAGTCATTTTCACCATACCATTTGAAAATTTTACCCAACACAGTGCATTTGAACCACGAACTTCAAACACTGATTGCAAGAGTCACGAGAAACGAAAACAGGAACTGTCTAAGCCAGGTAACTCTACATCCCACACTCTTTTATTTTAATCGTTTTCTTTTAATTTTTAGTGGCTGAATTTTTTATTTTTAAGCACCCATAGTTTGGAATCTCAACCCACGTGGGAAACCCTTCGATTTCTGCATATAGGGCCGAGTATACGCATGAAATCCTTTGATTTCTGTGTATACACATGACTGTTAAGGAAATAGTCATGTACAAGGCCACACATATCAAATTTCAAGGTAAAAACTCATCAAAATATTGTGTTTTTCTACAGATGGTATTGGAGTGGCGTGAACCCGAACACAAAGATGTGGATAGGTTCATACAAGGTGATATAGTTGCGCAACAATATTTGAGTGCGTGCAGTTTGCATAAGTTTTGGCATCTCCATAGCTTAAGATTTAATCCAAGAATACTCCAAATGCTCGTGGATTACTGGGATCCAAATATAGAGACCTTTTAGATTGATGGGATGCCCCTTATCCTTTAGGTTAAGGATATATACTTTATCACTGAACTATCCTGTCGAGGCAAGGTATTCAACTTGAGAGATCATGAGGTTGGAGGTGGCCTCAGTATTGAGGAGTACATTTTTGTATACTTCATCCCAGACATAGAGAATATTGGGATTCAGGTTCTAGTGAACACTAATAAGAACCTTTGCCTCAAATTGTTAGGATTATTAATCCTCCCTTGTTCATACTTTCTATTAGATTAATAGCCTAACTTAGGAAACTAAATTAATTAAATGAGTCCACTAGTGCAATTGGGTCAACTTGGCCCAATGGGGCCACATGAATCAGTCATTGAAGTGTGGGGAACATGTTGATGTAATTGTAACTTCAGAATGTATTCACTTGTATTTCTTATGTATTGTAACCCGATGTTTATTCTGGGATGTATTTGTAATGTACTTGAGTCATGTCATGCCCCGAGGTTCCTATCGGGAGTTTCTATAATGTAAACAAGTCATGTCAAGTCAAGGTGGGTAACCCTCCTATTGTCTAAGGGTTAAAGTCCCCACAGGTTCGTGGCACTAGGGTTATTAGACTCACCTAGTGAAGTCGGCCCTAGTTGGGTTTAGTCCAGTCAGGAATTAGTATAAATAGAGAGCTAGCCTCTCTATTTATCACACACTCACTCACACTCAGTTGTAGCGCATAGTTGAGGAAGAGAAAGACACTGGGGCAAGGAGGAAAGAGGTTATTGCTGTTGGGAGATCATCTTATTGTTTTGGGTTTCACTTTTGGTGCTGATTCTATCTCTGAGGAAGTTGCGGGTTTTTCTCCATTTATGGCTTCCCCGAGGAAAAACACCATGTTCATTGTCTCTTGTTTTTGATTGCTGTGCTTGTTGTTCTCTCAGTTAAAGATCCTAATGATATGCTAGCTTAATGTTAAAAATCTAACATGGTATCAGAGCTAACCTGAGAAGAAGACACTATGCAGTTGCGGGAACTAGGGCTTCCTATTTTGTGGATCTCTCTCCACATATTTCCAGCAAAAGTAGGGTGGAATAAATCTCCTCCCTAGGGCGTATATTTCTGTCGAAACAAAATCCAATTCTAAGGTTTTTCAGTTTTGGACCCGACACTACTGCCAAAAATTATGGCTTTTCATAGAAGTGGAATTTTTCAGTGAGCTCAGGCTTGGATTGATCTCCTCCCCAAAATCAAAGTTAGGGATCAAATTCAAAGCATTTGGTTGGACAGAACTCCAAAAAATCAAAAACCTAATCTACTCCCGAACCAACACTGCAGGATTTCAGCTCCAAATCCGGATCTGACATCTTGACCTGGTAATATCTAAATATTTTGTATTTCCATTTGAGGTTCTCAGTTAAGATGTCTCATCATACCAAGCTTGATGAAAATCTTGAGGGAGCTGATAAATTTTGAGCCTGGAAGTATAGGATCTCCCTGGTCATGGAAGAAAATGAGTTGGACTCCTATATCAGTGAGGAGGTTCCAGTTCCAGAGGGATATGAGGCCAAGGACTTACATAAGAAGAAGTTGGTTATGGAAAAGAGGATCATTGCTGATTCTATCAAGGATTACCTCATACCATAGGTGTCCTCCCTCAAGACACGTAAAGCTATGTTTGATGCCCTAACCAATTTGTTTGAAGGGAAGAGAATCCATCAGAAGATGAATCTAAGGAACCAGTTGAAGAATGTAAAGATCCAGAATGAGGAGACCATCTAGTCATACTTCAGAAGGGTCTCCCAAATCAAAGAACAACTGGAAGTAGTAAATGAAGAAGTGGAGAATGTAGAAATTGTGATGAAAACTTTGAATGGCCTCCCTAGGTCATGGGATTCTTTCATCCAAGGAATCTATGCTAGGAAGAAGTTAGTCAAGTTTAGTAGACTATTGAAAGAATGTTCACAAGAAGAAGCTTGAATAGAAGCCCGAGAAGAAAAGATGGGAAGTGAAGATCAATCTCTCACAGTACACTCCGAGAAAGGAAGAAGGGAAAAGCATCATCACCAAGGTAAACATTCTCATCAGAAAGGTTCATCTAAAATCAGATGTTATACATGCGATGAAATAGGACACTATGCTAGAAACTATCCCATGAATAATAATGGATCCAAGAAGAAGAGGAAATCCAAAGGAAGACATCATGCTCACCTGCTGAGGATAATGATCCTCCCAGAAAGAGAGTAAAAAAAAAAAGTGAAGACTCTTCAAGTGAAGATGAATATGTTTTGATCTCCGCTCTCACAGGAACTGTCACTCATGGAAGCAAAGATTGGCTTATTGACCATGGGGCTTCCAAACACATGACAAATTTCAAGGAATCCTTTGAGAAACTATCTGAACATAATTCACCCCATAAGGTGAAACTTGGGGGTGACTACCAATATCCCATAAAAGGTAGTGGTGAATCCTCCTATAAGCTAGACTCTAGAAAGTCTATGAAAATGAAGGATGTCTTGTTTGTACCAGGACTAAAGAAGAATCTTCTCTCCATATCGGCATTGGATGCAAAAGGCATGAGGGTTGCATTTGTAGATGGCCAAGTCCTCATGTGGACAAGAGAAAATACAATTGACGATGCAATAGTAATTGGAGAAAAAGAAGGAGGATTATACAAATTAAAGGGCCATCCAGAACAAGCCTTGGTCCATGACACAGTAGAGCCAAATGAACTTTGGCACAAAAGGCTTGCACATGTGCACTACAGAGCACTACCACTTTCAAGCAAAGCTGTTGAAGGTCTTCCAGAAATTCAAGCAAAACATGAAGGGGTCTGCAAAGGATGTGTGAAAGGAAAGAATACAAAGAAGACATTTCCAAGCAGTGAAGGAAAAGAAAAAGGAATCTTGGAAATCATCTACTCCGATGTATGCAAACCAATGTCATCAAGTTCTCTAAGTGGGTATGTATACTATGTTTCTTTCATTGATGACTTTTCTAGGAAGACATGGATTTACTTCATGAAGAACAAAGATGAAGTTTTTAGCAAGTTCAAAGAATTCAAAGCCTTGATCGAGAACCACACAAAAAAGAAGATCAAGAACTTTCGATCAGATAATTGTAGAGAATTCACATCAAATGAATTCAAAGACTTATGCAAAGAATCATGGATTAAGAGGGAGTTATCCACTCCATATAATCCACAACAGAATGGGGTTGTAGAAAGGAAGAATAGAACTATCATGGAAGCTGCAAGAGAAATGCTTCATGATCAAGATCTTCCCATGCATCTATGGGCAGAGGCCTCAAGAACAGTTGTGTATGTATAGAACTGTACTCCACACAGAGTACTCCAGAACAAGACACCTAAAGAAGTCTTCTTCGAAAAGAAACCAGAAGTCAGCCATCTCAGAATATTCAACTGTCCAGTGTACATACACATTCTGAAAGAAAAGAGGACAAAGTTAGATCCCTTAGGAAAGAAGGGTATATTTGTGGGATACTCTGAAAACTCGAAGCCTTATAGAATATACTTCCCAGATTTCAATAAGATTGACATAAGCATGGATGTAACATTTGATGAAGACACAGCTTACAACAAATCCAGAAAGAGACCCGCTGAAGAACTTGATGAAGCAGAAGCACCCAGAATTCATGATACAACCATGAATGAAGAAACTAAAGAAGAAGATCAAGAATTTGAAGAACCACAAAGACTTGTAGATCCACCTCAAGAGAAGAATCCTCACAAGAGGAAACTTGCTTGGGTACGAGAAGCTATCCAAGGTGAGGAAAGATATGGGGATCCAGAAGAGAATCATAGAGAGAGAAAGAGAACCAGATCTTGCTCCGGATGTGTAGCTTTACTATGTGACTTTATCAATGAAGAACCTTCCAATTATGAAGAAGCGGCAGAATGGAAAGAGTGGAATGATGCTATGATCGAAGAGTATCAATTGATCATGAAGAACAATGTTTGGGATGTTGTCCCAAGACCAGAATGCAAGTCGGTTGTAACTTCGAAATGGATCTACAAGATCAAGCATGCTGTAGATGGTAGCATAGAGAAATATAAGGAAATATTCGTGGCTCATGGCTTCTCACAAAAAGAAGGAATAGACTATGAAGAAACCTTTGCACCTGTAGCCAGATAAACTTCCATCGGATCAGTACTTGCTCTGGTTGTAGTGATGAAATGGAAGATACACCAAATGGATGTCAAGACTGCTTTCTGGAATGGTGTAGTGGAAGAGGAAGTGTATGTAGAGCAGCCACTCAGTTTTGAGACACATGACAGGGAGTCTCATGTGTGTAGATTGAAGAAAGCCCTGTACGGTTTGAAATAGGCACCCAGGACATGGTACGACATAATTGACAGCTTTCTATACAGTTTGGGCTGTACCAAGAGTAAAGCAGATTCCAACCTTTACTACAAGGTTGAATATGGAAACCCAGTGATGCTCCTATTGTATGTAGATGATCTGTTTGTAACAGGTATGGATGGGTTGATTGCTGATACGAAGAAAATTCTTGCTGTCAAGTTCGAAATGAAGGACTTGGGTATGATGCATTATTTTCTAGGCATGGAGGTGTGGCATAATGCGGATGGAATCTCCCTAGGACAAGGGAAGTATGCAGTAGATATCTTGAAGAGATTCAAGATGATGGACTATAAGGCCATGACCACACCTATGGCATCGAACCTAAAGCTATTGAGTGATGCTTCATCAGAAGCAGTTGATGCTACGATGTATCATCAGATGATTGGGTCCTTGATGTACTTGACGAACACGAGACCAGATATTTTCTTTGCTGTCAACACCTTGAGCTAGTTCCTGACAGATTCGAGACATGTTCACTTGATTGCTGCAAAGCATATTCTGAGGTGCTTGAGGGGTACAATTGATTATGGGCTCAAGTACGAGGTGAATCAAAAGATTAACCTGGAGGGTTATGTTGATTCAGATTGGGAAGGCAGCTCCATCAATAGGAAGAGCACTTCAGGGTGTTACTTTAGCATGGGATCAAGTGTGATCTCTTGGTTTAGCAGGAAGAAATCCTGTGTGGCACTGAGTACAGCTGAAGCAGAGTATGTCGCAGCTTGTTCAGCTAGTTGTGAGGTAGTATGGCTAAGAAATCTATTGTGTGATTTGTTTGATCTCCAGATGGATGCTAATTGTATACATTATGACAACCAAAGTTGCGTAAAGTTGTCAAAGAATCCAGTCTTCATTGACAAGTTGAAGCATATTGAGATTAAGTATAACTATATCATGGATATGGTGCAGAGGGGAGCAGTGAAGCTCCAATATGTTGCGATGGAGGAACAGATAGCTGATGTGTTTACAAAGCCATTGACTAAGGTGAAGTTGAAGTAATTTAGGGAGAAGCTTGGTGTTCTCCAGATCAAGGTTTCCTCCAAAGGGAAATGATGAGACCCAGAGCCATTCTGACATGGTGAGAGGATTGGTTCCTTCCAGGGTCAGATGTAAAGGCTGAGCCATTCTGTCATGGTGAGGATTGGTTCCTTCCATGTCAGATATGAGTGCTGAGCCATTCTGATGTGACTGTAGGATTGGTTCCTAAATGATCAGAAGTAAGCGCTGAATGCCATTCTTGGAATGGAGGCACCTGGTCAGTTACCAGGTAGCTCAGTCTGGGACTAGGGGCCATTCTGATATGACTGTAGGATTGGTTCCTGCTTGATCAGATGTGAGTGCAATCCCTTTCGAACATGCATGTTGGATTGGTTCCTCACATGTGTCAGATGTAAGTGCAGAGCCCTTTAGAACATGCATATTGGATTGGTTCCTCGGATGTGTCGGATGTAAGTGCAGAGCCCTTTTGAACATGTATGTTGGATTGGCTCCTCGCATGTGTTGGATGTAAGTGCAGATCCCTTTTGAACATGTATGTTGGATTGGTTCCTGGCATGTGTCAAATATAAGTGCTGATCCTTTTTGAACATGTATGTTGTATTGGTTCCATGCATGTGTCAAATGTGAGTGCTGGGCCTTTCTGACAGGGTTGTGGGATTCGTTCCCATATGGTCAGATGTGAGTGTTGGGCATGCCTTTCTGATATGATTATAGGATTGGTTCCTACATGATCAGATATAAGTGCTGGGTGAGCCATTTTGACTTAGGTTCAGATATAAGCGCTGAAGAAGACCTACATGGAGGCTACGCCTAAAACCAACATGAAAAAGGGCTGGCTCTGTAGAACTTTCTATGATGAGAAGAATCATGAGATAGCACCCATGATGATCCAGTGATGATGATCCAGCAGAGATGATCCAGATCGAGGATGATCCAGATCCAATGATGATGCTCTAGAGATGATCCAGATCGAGGGATGATCCAGATCCAGTGATGATGATCCAGATCTAGGTGAAGATGACTTGAATATGAAGGTGACTTGAAGATACAGATGACTTGAATATGAATATGATGAAGAATCGATGATGATCCAGATGATACAGAGAAGAAGACTTGTGCTGATAACTTGTGTCGAGAGAATACCTTCCTAGTTAAGAGGGAATGTTGATGTAATTGTAACTTAGGAATGTATTCACTTGTATTTATTATGTATTGTAACCCAATATTTATTTCGGGATGTATTTGTAATGTACTTGAGTCATGTCATTCCCCGAGGTTCCTATCGGGAGTTTCTATAATGTAAACAAGTCATGTCAAGTCAAGGTGGGTAACCCTCCTATTGTCTAAGGGTTAAATTCCCCGCAGTTCTAGGGCACTAGGGTTAATAGAATCACCTAGTGAATTCGGCCCTAGTTGGGTTTAGTCAAGTCAGGAATCAGTATAAATAGAGAGCTACCCTCTCTATTTATCACACACTCAGTCACACTTAGCTGTAGCACATAGCTGAGGAAGAGAAAGACACTGGGGAAAGGAAGAAAGAGGTTACTGTTGTCAGGAGGAAATATTACTATTTTGGGTTTCATTTTTGGTGTTGATTCTATCTCTGAGGAAGTTGTGGGGTTTTCTCCATTTATGGTTTCCCCGAGGAAAAACATTGTGTTCATTGTCTCTTGTGTTTGATTGCTGTGCTTGTTGTTCTCTCAGTTAAAGATCCTAGTGATATTCTAGATTAATGTTAAAAATCTAACATAACACTACTAGAGGTTAACTTCCATTTACTTCATGTGCATGCATCAGTTAGGGCACCTCCTGGACCAATCCCTACATTTTAGGAGCTAATGGAGTCTCAGTACCAACCTACTTTAGTCAGTTGGTGTTAGCACTAGTTAGTCTTAGTTATCCCCCAGTTACAATTAGTTACTTCACAGCCAGTTAGGATAGTGCTACTAATGCATGGATAATGCATGGTTGCATGGGGAGGAGAGCTTTACCTACCTACCACACTCAGTTGCACTGACTTAACTAGTTTTTACTACTTGTTGGAGTTATTGGTCATTGGAGAGTTGTATATTTGGACTCCAATATTGATTGGGAGACCTTGAATTAGAGACTCAGTTAGATACAATCCTATCCACTTGGAGGATTTGAATTCATTACTCATGTATTTGAATTCAATAATCATGCATCAAATTCTACCTATATAAACTACATTGTAACATCGAATATTATTATGATGAATATACTGTAAATTCCTGAGCAATACTTGTCCATTTCCTATGTGGTTTTTTTTTCTTAGTTTGTATGTTCATTATCCATTAAATTGATACAACATTATCAAAAGTCTCTGCTTGAATATATTAATGGAATTCAAATTCTAATATGGTATCAGATCCTTCTCAGGCAGGTTTCATGTTTGTTTCTCCCCATCGAACATCAGAAGCATCTAGGTTTCCACAAAAGTCCCCTCTAAAAATTTGCTAGCTCTGGACTCATTCAGAGTAGCGGAGAGAGCGAGACGGACCCTAAAAACATGTTCATGTCGGGAGGAAAAACATGATTCTAATAGTTCATATGTTTTAGTGTTATTTGCAATGAATTTGGCAGGTGCTACATAGCTTGAAAGAAGTATTTGCAGTCTCCCTGCCAGAGCAATTATGAGTTCTCAAAATCTTGAGCCACAGAACCTCACAACTTCCAATTACCTTGATTGGAGGATTTATATGTAGCTGGTGTTGCCCAAGAATGGCTACCATAGGATCATACATGGATGGGAGGCTGAGCCTCATTTGCCGATAGAGTGGAACAAGTTCCTAAACCGTTGTGATGAAGCATTCAGGTACTTATGCACTTATATTTCTAGAGATCTCCTCTTTCATCTAGAAGGATTGAGGACTCTCAGAGATGCGTGGGAGAAGCTTGATATCTTGTTTAACAAACAAGATGAGCTTTGGGGACACATTCTAGAGAATGAGTTGTTATCATTACATCCCAGTAGTTTCGAGACTATTGAGCAATTCTTCTCCAAATTCAAGTCTCTAGTGCTACAATGCAGACAGTGTAGGATAGAGTGGAAGGATGAGTAGAATGTAGTTTCCATACTAAGCAAACTAGGTCCTAAGTACTCTATCTATGTCTCTATGTTTCATTCCAAGCAGGAAAGCTTTCCTGATTGGAAATTTCCTTCTTTAGATTCATTTTCCGAATCCTTTATCAAAGAGAAAAATAAATTGATTCGAACGAGAGTCATCCATACCTCCAAAGATCAAGCTCTCTTGGTTAATGATTCTTCCAAAGTGCAAGCAAAGGGGAAATAAAAGAAGATGGATCCAAAGATAGCTGATTCGAAACCTAAACAAAATCAAAAAGCTTTTGAAAGGGCCTTCGGCTCTAATAAGAAGAAATTTGGGAAAACATTATGTGCCTACTATGAAAAAGGGTATCACCTTGAAGATCAGTGTATGATAAAGGAACTTGATGAAATGTCTTCTCTTCTCAAGCAACATAACATTCGAAGAGAAAAATAGTCTAATAATGGACATGAAAGATGCCATGCTTTGAAAGTAGGACTACCTTGGTCTACATCCTATTTGATTGATTTTGGAGCCTCCAACCACATGGTTGCCTCCAAGGATCTCTTATCCTCTCTCAGTGTCAAAGAAGGGACCACTATTCACATGGGAGATGATTTTCAAATCCCAGCAGCAGGGAAGGGCACCATCGGAGAGAAGCATGGTTTGTTCAGAGATGTCATATATGTTCCCTCACTATTAGTTAATATGTTATCTGTTTATCAGATGACCCATACTGTTTCACCAAAGCAAGTATAGTTTTGACTTGACTCAGTAGAGATCACCAATATCTCAACTGGGGAGATTGTAGGGAAAGGGATTGTTGATCATGCCTCCAAGGCATACTATTTCTCTCACTTCATGCCATTTTTAGTTCCAACATCATCATAGCTTCCATTCGAAGCTGATTAAAATATAAACATTCCTTCACTTCCTATTACAGTTTGAGTTTTAAATATTGAGATTTCTTATCTAGATTCAGAAGAGGAGTCATCCGAGTTTGATCCAGACATTGAGCTTACAACTCAAAGGGATCTAGATCTAGATCCAGCATCTACCTCATTCCAACAACCTAAATGGGCCAAGCATCTCATAGAAGCAGTTGGAGATGGTGTTGGGGATCTAGATGACAAAAGAATAATGAGGTTCTAGTATCAGAAGGAGAGTGTAGTACTGTCTCACACAGATCCTTTTCTTGCTGAGAGGTTTTTTATGATTCTTCGGTTAGATCCTCAATCCTTAAGGGAGTATTTCCTTGAACCTATATGGCAGGCATACATGGATGAGGAGTTTGATTCGCTACATTACAACTAAACTTGGGAACTTGTCCCCTTACCTCCAGGAAGGAAGCCGGTACAATGCAAATGGATATACAAAACCAAAATAGCTGTTGATGGGACCACAACCAAGTAAAAGGCTCGATCGATGGAAAAAGGATATTCTTAGGTATAAGGCTTGGACTATGATGAGACATTTGCTCCTATAGATAGAATGGACTCCATCAGGATGGTATTGGCCATTGTTGCTTCCAAGAGATGGGAAGTACACCACATGGATGTGAAGAGTGCCTTCCTCCATGGAGATTTGGAGGAGGAGATCTATATGAAACAACATGAGGGGTTTATTTATGATCCTTCCTTAGTCCACAGACTAAGGAAATCACTATATGGAATCAAACAAGCCCCAAGGGCATGGTAATCCAAGATGGATTCTTTCCTCATCTCCAAGGGGTTCCTGCTTCTATTTATATTGTATGTGGATTAATTGCTCATTACTAGAAACTCTACTACTGGATTGAGTAGCATCAAGTCTTCTCTTAATAAAGAATTTTCTATGAATGACTTTGGACTATTAAGACTGTTCATTGGTCTCAAAGTAAGTCAGAATACTCCAGGAGTCATGATCTCACAGTCCAAGTATTCATTAGATATGCTTAAGAGGTTCCACATGGAGGATTGCAAGGGAGCCCCCTGCCCTTTCTTATCAGGAATCAAGCATGAAGAAGGTGCTTCCACACCTTTGGTAGACAACACTCTCTACATATAGCTCATTGGAATCCTTCTGTATCTCACTCATTCGAGACCAGACATATCTTATGTCGTGAGTGATACTTCCAGATAAATGCAGGAGCCACATGAGATGCACTAGAAGGAAGCAAAGAGGATCTTGCACTATGTGTAGGGTACTATTGATTATGGGATCCACTATGCTGCTGGAGCACAGCTAGATCTCATAGGTTTTATAGACTCAGACTGGGTAGGAGATTGAAATGATAGGAAATCCAACTTGGGTTTTGTATTCATGATTGGATCTGGACCAATTTGTTCGTCCATCAAGAAGCAAGCAGCCCTTGAACTTTCTTTAGTAGAAGCAAAGTATCGGGGAGCTGTGAATGTAGCTATTTAGGCAGTTTGGCTGCATGGCATCCTGACAGAGTTCAGGATTCAGACTTCACCTATAGTAGATATTTATTGTGGAAACCAGAGTACAATCAAGATCTCTAGTGATCATGTTCAAAAGTAGAGGACAAAGCACATAGAAGTTTACATGCACTACATTCAAGAACTGGTGCATGACAGAACCATCACACTGCACTACTATCTGACAGAGGATCAGATTGCAGATATTTTTACCAATTCTTTTACTTAAAAGATATTTTCCTTTCTCAGGTCTCTTTTGAGCATTAAGGCTTCATTCTTAGTTCCTATCTTGAGCAAGTTTTTTTCCAAGAGGTTTTCCTAGCTCATTTGTATTATGTCTCTTAGATTGTATATTGGGTGACCTATGGTCTTGTTACCAGGGCCCAAAGTTGTCCAAGTTAGGATTCAGGAGGGGTTTTAGGATTATTAAACCTCCCTTGTTCATACTTTCTATTATATTAATTAGCCTAACTTAGGAACCTAAATTAATTAAATGGGTCCACTAGAGCAATTGGGTTAACTTGACCCAATGGGGCCACATGTGCTAGTCATTGAAGTGTGGAGAACACTACTAGAGGTTAACTTTCACTTACTACTTGTGCATGCATCAGTTAGGATTCCTCCTAGACCAATCCCTACATTTTAGGAGACACTAGGAGTCATGTAACCGACCTACTTCATTCAGTTGGTGTTAGCACTAGTTAGTCTTAGTTAGCCCCTAGTTACAATCAGTTACTTCAGAGTCAGTTAGAATAGTGCTACCAATGCATGGATAATGCATGGTTTAATAGGGAGGAGCACTTTACCTACCTACCACACTCAATTGCACTGAGTTAACTAGTTGTTACTCTTGTTGGAGTTATTGGTCATCAGGGAGTTGTCAATTTGGACTCTGATATTGATTGGGAGACCTTGAGTTAGAGAATCGGTTAGATACAGTCTTATCCACTTAGAGGATTCGAATTCATTACTCATGCATTTGAATTCTAACCATGTAAACTACATTGTAACACCGGATATTATTATGATGAATATACTGTAAATCCCTGAGCAATAATTTTATGTTTCTTGTGTGGTTTGTTTTGCTTAGTTTGTATGTTCATTCTCCATTCAATTGCTGCAACATTATCAGAACTCTCTTCTTGAAGATCTTAATCGCATTCAAATTCTAATACAAATCCATAGTACTAGCATTGGGCATGATTGCAGGGTTAGCATCTCTCCATCAGGCTTCCAGGCCACTAATGTTTTATGCAGTTGAATGCATGAGGCCCACTATCTATGACTGGAGTACATCATCGTTTGGTAACATGAAACAACAGTTGACAGAGTGCAAGATGGGTAGAACAAGAAACTTTGGTTTTTCCAACATTTTGAGTACCTTCTTCTTCGAGCATGTACTAGGCCTAATCCCAAGAGTGTAGATCTCTCTACATGGTCCTCGAGATCCATCTTAGTTGCATTGGGAAGGTGTGATGTGGCAGCTAGGAGGAGGACATGTATCTACACCCTACCCACCTAAATTCTTCCATTGGTGGCGCAAACAGATCGTAGCCATAGATGACTACCCCTATGCAGGGATAGACTTTCATGGCGATGCATATCTTCCTATTCCACATGGATCGCATTCAGTGATATAGGTAACAATCCCGAATTTGTTTTGTTTTTGAATTACTTAATTTTTTTGTATTTTTTGATATAATGAAATAAAAAAACATGCTTTTGGGTGGTGACACACACTAATATTGGACATGTACATAAAAATGTTGGTCCTGGATGACCAGACAGCTTCCCTCGACATCGTCGAATGGCGAAATGTGTTGCTATATATACTGGGTGCGGATGTGGAGCATATGCTCCAAAGAATCCACACAAACTTCATCTGTTTGATGCACAATGTGCCCATGGCACAAGTCGAGGACTTTCCCGAGGCGATATAGCGACAGGTAGTAGGTGTACCTCATGCATGGGTTTAGTTGTTCAAACTATTGGCTAGGGATATCGTATGTTGTCATGATTAGCACCCTAATCCATAGGATTAGAGGCCTTAATGTACATTTTGTATTGGTTTTCTAGTATATTTTGGTGGCTTAAAGCCCTAATTTTGTATCATGACATTATGTATTATGACACCAATTTTTTGGACTATATTTTGAATGAAAAAAGATTCTAATGATCAGTTATTTATATTTACATGTGTTAATGTGATGTGAATGCTTCCTTGTTTGTGTATTAAATGCCAATCGAGTACGTAATTTGCATATGAATCAGCAACATGATTGTAGTTCCTAGGAATGTGAATGTATGTAATATTTTCGAATTGTGGTTCTAACAACCTTACTTGCAAGAATCTTCATAATAAATTCGGATCTCTAATATGATACATGGAAATTAATTGTAATACCACCAATTGTGAGTCAAGACATACCTCAAGAGATAGAATACCATGAGATATGGCATTGCGTAGTAACTCAATCATGGAACTATATTCAACAATGTTGATCAATGAAATCCGGAGACATACCCCTCCTAAAGACATGGGATTAACTTGTTGACCAATATACCAACACGTTAGTTCATATTGCGGGTTTTAAATTTCTTAAAAATCGGGCCAATATATTGCATGTCTTGGGGGGATGAGGGGTTTAGGGTGGGAGGTTAGGGGTTTATAAGGATTAGGGTAAAAAAAGGGGTGGTGGGGAGGTTTCAGGTATTAGCAGGGGGTTTCAACAAAAGGATTTTCTGTTAGCTTTTCATCATTTAATCAATATGATCTAGGATCTTATCTGATAGAATAACATGCACAACAATAATCACAGGAGATAAGAGAGACAAAGAGTTTTCCTCAGGGAAACCATAAAGGGGAAAACCTCACAATTTCCTCAGAGATAGAATGAACACCAATGGCAAAAGTAAAACCCAAAAACACAAAGATGATCTTCAACAGTTGTTCTCTCTCTCGCTTGTGCGAGCTCCTATTCTCTCACTCATGCGCTATAGTTGAGTGAGTGTGTGTTTCAAATAGAGAATCTCACTCTCTATTTATACTATTTTTCCACTTGATAATTACTTACCAGGGCCGACCTCACTAGGTAAATCTAATAACCCTAGTACCCCTCAACTCTGGGGACTATTTCCCCAACTTACAATAAAGCGTTAACCTCTATGACTTTATATGACTTTATTATATTAATGATTCTTTGATAGGAACATCGGGGTACAATGAAATACAAAATAATATATACAAGTGAATACATTCCGAAGTTACAAATATATTAACACTCCCTCTCAACTAGGAAGGTATTCTCTTGACACAGTTAATCAGCATAAGTCTTCATCACAGGATCATCATCATCACTTCTCCTGCTATCTTGAGAAAATGGTGTTATCTCTCAATTCTACTCGTCATAGGAAGTTCTACAAATCCAACCCTTTTTCATGCTAGTTGTAGGCCTAGTCTCCATGTAGGTCTTCTTATTTAATGCTTATATCATCGGCATGGTAGGACACACCTACTGCAATCTAAGAAAGTCTCCACCAATTACATCCACCGGAATGGTAGGACACACCTACTACCATCCAGGGAAAGGCCCCAACACTTACATCCACTGGCATGGTAGGACACACCTACTACCATCCAGGGAAAGGCCCCAAAACTTACATCCACTGGCATGGTAGGACACACCTACTACCATCCAGGGAAAGGCCCCATCACTTGCATCCACTGGCATAGTAGGACACACCTAATACCATCCAGGAAAAGGATACATGAGTTACATCCACTGGCATGGTAGGAAACACCTACTACCATCCAGGGAAAGGCTCTACACTTACATCTGCCGGAATGGTAGGACACACCTACTACCAACTAGGAAAAGGAACTAGCACTTACATTCATTGGAATGGTAGGACACACCTACTACCATCCAAGGAAAGGCTTTGCACTTACATCCACTGGCATGGTAGGACACACCTACTACCATCTAGGGAAAGGCTCTACACTTACATCCGTCGACATGGTAGGACACACCTACTACCATCCGAGGAAAGGATCAACACTTACATATGATCATGGGAGGAACCAATCCTTCCACCATGTCAGAAAGGCACAACACTTATATCTGACCATGGGAGGAGCCAATCCTACCACCATGTCAGAAAGGCACATCACTTACATCTGACCATGGGAGGAACTAATCCTACCGCCATGTCAAAAGGGAAAACAGACTCACCACTTCCCCTTG
The DNA here is from genome assembly GCA_001517045.1 of Pseudotsuga menziesii. Taxonomy (NCBI): domain Eukaryota; kingdom Viridiplantae; phylum Streptophyta; class Pinopsida; order Pinales; family Pinaceae; genus Pseudotsuga; species Pseudotsuga menziesii. The sequence continues at coordinate 559,537 of LPNX011149712.1, forward strand.
GAAGGAACCTTGATATGGAGAACAGCAATCTTCTCCATGAAGTACTCAAACTTCACTCTGGATAATGGCTTGGTCAACACATCATCTATATGTTCGTCCATCGCAACATACTGGAGTTTCAATTCTTCTCTCCACACCATATCCTTGATATAGTGATATTTGATCTCAATATGCTTCGACTTGTCATGGAACATCAGGCTCTCCGACAACTTCACACAAATCTGATTGTCGCAATATATACAAGTAGCATCCAACTAGAGATCAACCAAATCAGATAGTAGCTTCTTCAACCACACTACCTCACAACTAGCTGAACAAACTGTGACATACTCTGCTTTGGATGTACTTAGTGCCATGCAGGACTACTTCCTGCTAAAGTAAGAGATCACTCTTGATCCCATACTGAAGCAACACCCCGAAGTTCTCTTCCTATCAATGGAACTTCCTGCCCAATCCGAATCCACATAAACTTCTAGGTTAATCTTCTAATTCACCTCATAATTGAGCCCATAATAAACTGTACCCTTCAGGTACCTCAGAATATGCTTTGCAGCAATCAGGTCAACATGTCTCGGATCCGTCAGGAACTGGTTCAATTTTTTCACAACAAAGAAAGTGTCTCGTCTCGTATTCATTAGGTACATCAAGGAACCAATCATCTTACAATACATCATAGCATCAACTGAATATGATGAAGCATCACTCAATAGCTTCAGGTTTGATGCCATAGGTGTGGTCATGGTCTTGCAGTCCATCATCCCAAACCTCTTCAGGATCTCTACTGCATACTTCCCTTGTCCTAGGGAAAATCCATCTGCATTATACCACACCTCCATGCCTAGAAAGTAATGCATTATACCCAAGTCTTTCATCTCGAATTCAGAAGCAAGCTTCCTCTTCGTTTCAGCAATCATCCCATACTCACCTGTTACAAACATGTCATATACATACAATAGGAGTATCACTAAGTTTCCTTCCTCAACCTTGTAGTAAAGGTTGGAATCCACTTTACTCTTGGTAAATCCCAAGCTAATCAGGAAGATGTCAATCCTTTCGTACCATGTCCTGGGTTCCTGTTTCAAACCGTACAAGGCCTTCTTCAATTTGCACACATGAGTCTCCCTATCACGTGTCTCAAATCCGAGTGGCTCCTCCACATACACTTCCTCTTCCACTACACCATTCAAGAACGCGGTCTTGACATCCATCTTGTGTATCTTCCATTTCATCACTACATCCAGAGAAAGTACTAATTTGATGGAAGTGTATCTGGCTATAGGTGCAAAATTTTCTTCATAATATATCCCTTCCTTTTGGGAGAATCCACGTTCCATGAATCTTGCTTTATATTTCTCTATGCTTCCATCTGCAACATGCTTGATCTTGTAGATCCACTTGGAAGTCACAATAGACTTCCCCTCTGGTCTTCCAACCACATCCCAGACATCATTATTCATGATCGACTGGTAATCCTCGATCATAGCATCCTTCCATTCTTTCTTTTATGTTTCTTGTTCATAGCTGGAAGGTTATTTATCAATGATGTCACACCTTAGGGATACATAACTGGAATAGGACCTAGTTCTCTTCCTTTCTTTGTGCACTTCTTCTGGAGCCCCATATCTCTCTACAACTTGGATAGCCTCTTGTACCCATGTAGGCTTCCTTTTGTAAGGATTCTTCTCTTGGGGTGGATTTACAGGTTCCTGAGGTTCTTCCATTTCTCAATCTTCTTCTAGAGTTGCTTCGTTCATAGTTGTAACTTGGATCCTAAATACTTATGTTTTTTCAATTTCTGTAATAGGTCTTTTCTGGATTTGTTGTAAGCTGAGTCTTTGTCAAATTGCACATCCCTCCTGATGTCGATCTTCTTGAATCCTTGGAAGTATATTCTGTAAGCCTTCGATCTTTTACTATATCCCACAAATATATCCTTGTTTCCATAAGGATCTAACTTTGTCCTCTTTTCTTTCGGAATGTGTATGTACACTGGACAACCAAATGTTCTAAGATGACTAAATTCTGGTTTCTTTCCGGAGAAGAATTCTTCAAGTGTCTTGTTCTCAAGTCCTTATAATCCTCCCTCTTTCCCTTTCGCCACATAAGGACTTGGAAGTATACAAATGCAAACCTCATTCCTTTAGCATCTAATGCAGAGATGGAGAGAAGGCTCTTCTTTAGTCCTGGTACAAACAAGACATACTTCATCTTCATAGAATTTCCAGAGTCTAGTTTATAGGAGGATTCACCACTACCTTTTATGGGATACTTGTAGTCATCCCCAAGTTTCACTTTGTGGGGTGACTCATGTTCAGATAGTTTCACAAAGGATTCTTTGAATCCCTTCATATGCTTGGAAACCACACTATCTATGAGCCAATCATTACATCCATGTGTGACAGTTCTCATGATGGCAGAAGAGTCTTCACTTTCTTCTTTGACTCTCTTTTTGGGAAATTCATAATATTCTGCAGTGTGAGCATGATGTATTATTTTGTTTCCCTTCTTCTTGTGAGAGCCACCTTTGTTTCTAGGACATTCTCTAGAAAAGTGTCCTCTCTCGTCACATGTATAGCATTTGATTTTATATATATCTCTGCTATATCTCTTAGAGTTATCTTTCTGATTCTGGTGAGAATTATTACCATTTGGATGATGGTAGTCCATTCTGCTTTTCTTGGTGTGTGCTATGAGAGATTGATCTTCATTTCCCATATTTTATTCTCGAGATACTATCCAAGCTTCTTCTTATGAGAATTCCTCCCACAACCTAATGAAAGTCATTACCTTTCTTCTAGCACAAATCCCTTGAATGAAGGAGTCCCATAGCCTAGGGAGACCATTCAAGTGGTCATCACAATTTTTTCATTCTCTACTTCTTCATCCACTACTTCAAGTTGTTCTTTGATTTGATAGACCCTTGTAAAGTATGACTGTATGGTCTCTCCATTCTCGATCTTTACATTCTTTAACTGATTTCTCAAAGTCATTTTCCGATTTATGTTCTTCCCTTGAAATAGCTTGTTCAAGGAATCAAACATCTCTTTAGGTGTATTTAGGGAAGACACCTATGGTATAAGGTGATCCTTGATTGAATCAACAATAATACTCTTCGCCTTGACCAATTTATTCTTGTGTAAGTTCTTATCCTCATCTCCCTCTGGAACTGGATCCTCTCCACTTATGTAGGTGTCCAATTCATTTTCTTTAAGAAACAATCCATGCTCAGAATTTTTCTGCTCCTTCAAGATTTTCATCAATATTGGTGTGATGAGACATCGTAACTGAGAACCTCAAATGGAAATACAAAATATTTAGATCTTACCAATTTGAGATGCTGGAACTAGATCTGGAGTTGATCTTTTGCAGTGCTAGTTTTTTGGTTCAGGGGAAAATTAGGGTTTGAATTTCCCAGAGTTCTACCCAACCAAAAACTTCGATCTTGGTCTCTAAACTTTGATTTTGAGGAGGAGAAAAATACTATGCTATGATCACTCAAAAATTCCACTTCTGTGAAAATCCCTAATTTCCTGTTATAGTGGTAGGTCAAAAACTGAAAAATGCTCATAATCAGATTCTACTTCAACACACTAGTAGAAAACGAGAAATTAATGACTAAAAAAATGACTAAAATCAGGCTATAAACGACTATTTTTGAGTCGGTGACTAATAGTAGCAAATTTCCACTATCTTATAGCTAGTCGTATTTCACTAGTCATTAATAGCTTGACTTAGTAGTCATTGATTCAGTCATTGATAGACAATGATTTAGTCATTGATAGACAATGCTTTAGTCATTGATAGTCAATGATTTAGTCATTGATTTAGTCATTGTTTTAGTCATTGATAGTTAATGATTTAGTCATTGATTTAGTCATTGATTTAGTCATTGATTTAGTCAATGAGTTAGTCATTGATTTAGTCGCTAATTTAGTCACTAATTGCAACCATTAATGACCAAATATATGACTAAATAAACTACTAGATGTTAACATATTAATGACAAAGCTAAATACGACTAAGATACGGGAAATTAGCTACTAATAGTCGTATATATGCGAATTCAGTTGTTTTTGTAGTCACAAATTTATGATAGGGTACGGAGGAATCGAACCACCAACCTCTTGCCTATAATTAGGCAGGCGCTCTACCATTGAGCTAGCACCCTTTAAGAAGTTGTTATTGCTTGACAATGATGATATTCAAACAAATTTATGATAGATATCAATCTACAAACTACATAATTATTACTATTACAACTTACTAGTAACTAGTATTTATGATAAACTAATTCCTAAGAGCTATGTACAATTTTCCCTGTAACTAAAGCTAATAAAAATACTACAAATACTCTTACCAAAGAGATTTAGTGATGAGTACCTCTTCCCATTCTTCATCACTATCATTCTCATAGTCCAAAGAAGAGTCCTTCTTGAAAGGATTTCGAAGCCCAATGCCATCACTGCATAAAAAACAAACAGTCAAAAACAAAACTTTCCCTCTTGTCTACTACAATATTAAGAATTCATGAGCTTCAAGGTGTTTCAGATGTTCCTCATCATGGCTATCAAAATTAAAACACAACCTGTTTCTTTGATAATTAATAAACTTAAAATTGTGCAAAGTATATTCACCTTTTCTTTGAGAAGGTTCCGTAATAAGCAGGTCTATGGTTGTGATCAAACTGCAAAAGGTTTCTTCTCTTATTGTGAAGCCTATTTTAGCTTTAAATCAAGTGATAAACATTCTAAGAGCCAGGAAGATTCAGAAACTTATTGCTAATGGAGACTCGACGATTATAATTTGCAAAATTAGAGACTTAACTCCCTATGCACCGTAATGTCTTGCAAAAATGATCTCTAGACCTAGAATCCAAAGAATTGCAAGTATTTTGACTTGGGGAATTGCAAGTATTGGAAGTATTTAGCATTGAATCATTTATTTTTTCAAAGGTACCATTTTGTATGGAGGATTTATGCTTTGTGAATCATTATTCCTTGGCTATAAGGGCACCTAATAGTGGATTCAATAATTAAAGAGTCATGTTGCAAATATAAAGAGAAATACCCTGCTCCTACAACATCGCCTCTTTAGAGAAACCTTTAAAGGGTTGTATATTTGGCTTCTAGGTGATGATATCAGTTATTTGAAAGGAAGGAAAAATGGTTAAGCATGAATTAAACTTGAAAAACTTGTAAACTATTAGGTATAACAAAATATATATCAGCTCTGTGTTGAGATGTACAGGATCTGAAACAGCTTCCATGATGATTGGACAACAGTTCACAGAGAGAAATAACCATTGATAAGAACTGAACTTTCCTTAGAATGTATGGTCATCTAAAATAAGACTACACTAAAATTTAGATTCTAGTAAGCTTTTGAGATTGACTAAACCTATCAAAAAGGTTGGAGAGATTGGTATTCTATAGTGTTCTTATAATGCACAGTTGCATAAAGGCATATTCTTATCAAGATTTGTGACTTTCAAAATGAAGGAATTTACTTGACCATGAATTGCACATTTATGATGAAGCAAAAAAAAGAGAAAATCATGATGAGGTTCATATTCCCCATTTGAACTGCCTACAAGAAACTATTTCTTCGTAAGGGTAATAAAGCATGTCTCCATCCTGTTTGAGTGGAATGTGAGAGTGCCCTGCCATGATTATCTAATTATGAATTAGTTTTAAGTTTGAATTCCCTTCAGGACCTATGGCATGTTTACGCCTTCCACTCTGACTCCCCACGTGGGATGCATTGCTTCTTCAATGGAATATAAGAGCCTCACTAAGACTTGGGTCTCGTATTTTGGTGTGGAGTTATATTTACAAGTACAAATTTCAAGGTTCATGAATAATTGTTCAAAACCTACCATTAGTACAGCATTATAACATAGGGTATGTTTCTACGGGAGGATAGAGGCAGGGCAGAGCAGACAGTAAGAGTAAGAGAGGGTCTGACTTAGCTAATTTAAAGAAAAAAAATCTAAATCTTGGCTGAATTAGAGATTGAATAGTCTCTTAGTAAGGGGTAATGTGTTGGTAAGTGAGTGTAGTGCTAAGGGCTTATATTTCTTTTCTCTTAGGCACCGATTTTGGAAAGTGATGCTAGGAAGTCCCCAAGATGGCCAAGGGATATCTGACAATCCTACACGACATTGGCAATGTCCAGATGCAACTTAGGGACATCCCCTGTGCAATGTTAGATCTTACATTAGAGAGAATTTGAGGTCAAAAATGGGCCTCCTAAGAGATGTACTACAAAAATATAAGATATATTAAAATATTATGTGTTAGGGGTTTTAAGGGGTAGGTATATATGACAACTCACCTCCTACACTACTTTTTATGCACAATATAAATAACCATGGTTGAGTTACTTTTCTAAATT
>LPNX011149772.1:0-34017 GCA_001517045.1 Pseudotsuga menziesii
TAAAGGAGATCAAAACCGTTATCTACAGTTAGATAACGAGATTATTAACTAGATTTTACTAACTAATAACTAAAATATTATTTACAAGTAATCCTGAAGGATTATTCAACATTAAAGAGCTGTCTAGAGTTGACAAATTGTGTAAGGTGCTGCTATTATTGTCTTGGGTATTTCATATCAGCTGGCGTGAGAGCAGTCATTGATTGTTACTGTAAGTACTGACTTGAAAGAACTTGAGATTGGCCTCAGCATTTGAGGAGCATCAGCATTCAAATAAGTAAGAAATCCTGATGCCCACTACCTTCTGAATCAATTCCTTCTGCATGTGCATCTGTTTTTCTCTGATCTAATTATCTGAATATGCATCTGTTTTTCTCTCATATAATTATCTGCATAAGCATCTGTTTTTCTCTGATATATTTGTCTCCATGTAATTTTATTGCATGGTCAAGTATACCATCATGTTTCAATGCTTATATTTGTATTTTTTACCTCTGAAAGAAAAGCACTTCTGCATGTATTGATTCTCTGAAGCTCATATAAAATGAAATTTGAGTTTCATTCATCTTGATGCCTTGCACTATGTGCATAGTTTTTCTCTGATATTATTATCTGCATATGCATCTGTTTTTCTCTGATATATTAGTGTAAATTTTATTGCATGGTCAAGTATAGCATCATCTTTTAACGCTTATATTTGCATTTTTGTACTTCTGCATGTATTGATTCTTTGAAGCCCATATAAAATGGAATTTGAGTTTCTGTTTCATTCATCTTGATGCTTTGCACTATGTGCATAGTTTTTCCTGAATATATCACAATAGTGATATATCACCAGGCACTCATTTTGGTATTTTGTGAAGCTTTTATTTTAATTTCTCTTGTACTGATACACACTATGGTCATTTCTGCAGTACCCACTTTGAGGATATACATCGTGAGATATATACAAGTATTGGGTTACTCTTGATCTGCGATCGGTAGTGTTTTGTGGACCCAGTTCACTTTATTCCAAGTCCTAAACACAATGAAGTCGCAGCAGCAGTCAGAGTTGCAGAAGAATGAAAGTCTAAGCCCTAACAAGCTCTCAGAGAAACAGTTCAAGAGGGGGAAAGAGGCTGGTAGATATAGAGGTGTCCGCAGACGTCCACGGGGCCGTTTTGCTGCAGAAATTGGTGACCCAAAAACCAAAGAACGACGGTGGCTTGGAACCTACGGCACAGCAGAAGAAGCAGCATGCGCTTATGATTTTGCTGCAAGAGCCATGAGTGGGATCAAGGCGCGGAGCAACTTCATATACCTCAATTCAGAGCACTGTATGTTATCAACAGCAACTCCTCCTGCATCTCTTACTGGTTCTACGTTTCCCACTAATATCAATGATCCATTTTCACACAAGCCTCAAAAGCTGCAAGACTCGTGGCTTGATTGCTTATGGCGAGATTCCAGCACAACGAGGCCTGGCCCTTGTAATGAAGCCAAACAGCAACAGCAGAAACAACAGTTCAGTGTAAATGGTGGCTACAACATGCTTGGAAACACTGTTAGTTCCTGGAGGCCATCAAATAATGAGATTGAGAACAATAATAACCAGTTCCTTGCGGGAGCTGGTTCTAGCAGCGTGGTTCCCGTCTCTCTTCCTAGAGATCATCATAGCATTAATGCCAGCACTTGGCAGAACTTGCCCCTAGCTGATCCTCTCCTGCTCTCCTTATCAAAAAACACCATTGATCATACCCATCGTTCTACCATTCCATTCCCAGTTTCTTCATCCACCACTTGTTCCTCAGTTACAAAAATCAATGATCATAAGCCTGCCTTCAACAACAATATAACTATCACTCCAGAGAATGCAATCCCACTGTCAAACCTCGTTGAAAGTGTTTATTTCCTTGCATGCTCAGAAGAGCCTGGTTCTGAAGTATGCAGTCCTGTGTCACCATATAGTTATACATTGAGCTGTAATGTGGAACACCAATTCCAAAACCTTGCAGATAGTAATGGTCATTCAGATTTAGGCCTCTTGGACCAGATCATTAGTGGGTATCTTCCAATGTCTGTCTCTGCAACCAACCCTGCATCCAGTGTTTGCATCCCAAAGTACTTCAGCAATAACAACACCCTGAATTGTGTTGTTTGTGTTCCTCAAGAGAATTATTCTACCATCACTCCTACCTGCACTGGCTTCAACACAACTGATCATATCATGGCAGATCTAGAAAGGTTCATTGAAACGAATTATATTGGTTTATACTGCAATCCAGAAGCACAACAGCAGCCACAAGATCAGCAGCAGCAACTAGAGGCAAACAATTTCAACAGCACCCACTTCTCAGCTCCCTCTCCATACACTGATTATTTATTCAGCATACCACCTATTTGAGATGCTCTTGAGGAAATTCTTCATCTGACTCCAGAATTGTTTGATTCACAGCAGTATGGCAATGGTTATTATAGTTAATAATCCCTTTTTATTTGCTTTACATTTCTATTTTCTGACTTGAAGCCTGTTTTTGGACATCGGGGAGAGTAGAAGTTATGGATCACAGTGTTAATTCATTCATGTCTGGTTTTGTTGCACTGAGATATTATTGTTTGGGCTGCTCAGACCAGAATCAATTCTCTACTACATTAACCTGTTATATTCAGTTTCCTCCAAATGTACAGGTTTCAAGTTCTAATTAAGCTTATCAAACTCTAATTAAGCTTATCATTATATCTCTGTGTATGAAATCTTTGCCCCTTCATGCTTTATGACATTTTTTTTTACTTTGAATATCAATCCATTTAACCATTTTTTTTGTTGAAAAATAGAAGAATCAAATGGATATAGCAAATGTTACAGATCTGCATGCTCTTGTTTGTTTTCGTGAAAAACAAATCTAAGGATTTTTTTCAACTACAGTTTTATGATGAATATGACAGATTTCCACCTCATATTGATTCAGGAATACAGTTTTATGATGAATATGACAGATTTCCACCTCATATTGATTCAGGAATTCAATATAAAAACAGTAAGATGTATCTGATCCCATGGCCATGGTCAATATTCTTCAGAAACAGAAAATACTTTCTATGTGCGTAAGCAAAGATATTGCTAAGAGAAGTCTGAGCGAACGAACTTTCTCTTTGTGTGAGCAACGAGCATTTATGAGCCTTTATATGTTTTTAATTAAGTTTTCCTTTCAATTTCTATGTTTATAAATTCTTTTGTTTTTTTTTCTTTCAACCCTTAACATAAACATAATATATGGGTTTTAGGGTTTTATTCTTTTATAGATTTTTACCTAATTACCTATTCATGATCCGCCCATTTACGGAGGCAATATGGTCGCCATACCACTCATGTGGGCCACAATGTGTCAGCGCTTATGAAAAACTAGTATGGGCAAGTAGGCGTAACTTCATGGGAGCAATATGGTCGCCATGAGGCCCACAATGTGTAAGGGCTTATGCATGTAGGCATGTCTTTAACTTTATGGGAGGACATGATCTTTTCCACATGGGAAAGATAATAGGAAGAAGAATTGGTATACTTTGGTCATTCTTAAAAAAATATGTAGGTTCAAACTATCCAACAACTAAGCAACGGAGTCAACTAAGAATAACACGTATATTTCGATCATCCTTAAGAAACATGTAAGTTCAAGCTATCCAACGGACCAACACCTAAGTCAACTTCACTGAAAGTACATGTTTTTATGCTTGGGTGTATACTCCATGAGAAGATATGAAGTATTGCACATCAAAAGGATAATGTATAACCAAAATCACATAGTTAGTGTATCATATACTCTTTAAAGTTTATGATATCATAAATATATTAATTTATTGTAAAACATTTACTCATAAATCAAAATGTAAACAAAAAATGTTTACATGACATGATAAGATTTATGTTGTAATATTCATGTTATTTATAGTGTACTCTTTATGTGTAAAAAAGATACATAAGATATAACTAAGATATTATTATAAAAAAATGTTTAAAGCAATGTGTAAAAGCATAGACTAGGAATTCGTAGTTTAAGGTCTTCTCTCCATAGATCATCAAGAAAAGAAGTCTAGGCTAACTTGCTCTAGAAGAGTGCATCTTTTAGTGGAAGTGGATTCAAATTTGGAGAAGTTTCATTTTTCTTTACTGCGCGACACTAAGTGACACTATGGGACAATGCATGGTGAAACTAGGGCATCCAATTTCAAAAGCTTCCCACCACAATTTTCAGAAAATGACCTCACTCAGAAACTCTCCATGAAAAGGCACATCTTTTTGTGAAGTCGGAATTGAGTTATGAGAATTTTCATTTTTGGACTCATCTCTTGTGCTACGAAAAACTAGGGCATAAATTTTTTGTAGTTTCCCTCTGCCAAATTTGGCAAAGGACTTCATTGAACATCTCACCTGAAGGAGGCACATATTTATATTCACCCAAAATTCCAAAATTCCAAGTTTGGAAAATTAGGGTTTCTCTTACAAACCGTAGATGAGCTAGCTCACGAACGAGGTTGACCACCTCAAATTGGTAAGATCTAAATCTCTCTTATTTCCATTTGAAGTTCTCACTTCAAAATGACTCATCACACCGAGGTTGATGACAAAAGTACATATGGCTGAAAAGTTCCACGAAATATTGCCACAAATAAGTTAAAATTAAAATTTTCATGGATAAAGAGATAAAAAAACTTAAAATAAATGTTATGGCCCCCCATAATCGTCGCTATAGCAATTGAAATAACGTTTTGTCACTATAGCGATGAAAATTCATTGCATTAAAAACGAAAACACACAGTTCATTGCTATAGTGATAATAAAGTTAACATGTGCAACATCAACAATCATCACAGTAATGCTCATTGACTTTTTGTTGTTGTTGAAATTTGATCGTCTTGCATTTTCGCTAGATTCGCCAAAATCATTGACCTATAAACACTAGTACAAAATGAGAGATAAGTGACAAAAAAAGGTGAAAAATTGCATACAAATGACCACTTTTGATTTGGCGATAAGTGTTGACTATTGATGTTGTTGTCGGAGAAAACACAGTATCAAAATGACCAAGTCGACGTTTCGGATCCATATTAGGATTCATCATAAGAATAATGTCAAATGTGGAGAGAGCGAGAATCATTGATAAATACTCGAACTTGGTAGAAGAAAAGAAAGGTCTCATGTCGTCCTCACAGGCTAGGGTTTGCTAGGTCAATTATTTTTTAAAATATACAGAATGATTATAAACTATCAAAAAATATTATTTAAATATATTTATAAAAACGAAGAAATTGTTAGCTTTTTAAAAACAAATTTTATTACAAATCCTAAATTAAGTCTTTTCTAAAATTTTATATGAAAACCCTAAGGGAAAAGCTATTAAAAAATTTTTAAAAAATTTACTTAATTATTAGACAAGTTTTTTAAGGTATAGTCATAGTCATAGATAATCCTAAAGTTAAAAGTCTAAATTGTTAACATTTAAAAATCTTTATTGCCTATAGAAAGTTAATATTAATAATTATATTTTTATTTTTATTTTTAATTAATAATGTCTCTAAACCATTAAAATAGTTAAAATTCTTTAATGCTTATAGAAAGTTAATAAGAAAAATTATAATATTTTTAATTTTTACTTTTAATTTAAAATTATAATCATTAATGTGATTGAGATCTTTAAGGTCAATTAAGGACAAGGAAAGTACTAAGAAGAAAGGAGAAAAGGTTAATAATGTTAATTTTAATTTAATTATATAACTATATTTTTAATTTTTAATAAAATTTTAAATTGATTTTTAATTTTTATTAATGTGTTTGAAATTTTGGTCTTATTTAAGGACTAGGTATGAGGACAAGAAGAAAGGAGAAGGGCTTGAATGAGGGAAAAGGGGCACAAGGGAAAAAGGTTAAGATCAAGGGGACCAACGCCATGGGAAAGAATGAGGGGGAAGTCGCCTTTTTGATTGAGAATAGAGGGAAGCCAACTAGTGCTCACCTCGAGGCCACCATCTCTATTAAGATTGTGTGGAAGTTTGATAATTTCTAAGGCTTCTTTGAATTTTTTTTGAAATAGTGGTCTTCTTTCGCGAGGATTATGGTGTCTTCAAGGCAAATGTGATGTTTGGTTTTGGAAACATGTTTCACAAGGGAAGAGAAATGAATACGTTCTTTTCTAATGTCTGCCCCATGTTCCTTTAACCACGTGTGGAAAGAACTCCCCCTCTCACCTATATAGCTAATCTTGCAAGAGAAAGGGATCTTATAAACCCCTCGAAATTGTATATGATCAATAGGATCTTTAACAGATCTCATTCTCTTCTTAATGGTCTCTAAGGGTTTGAATGAGGTCGTAATGTTGTTTTTATTAAGAATTCTATAGATCTTATCAGTCACCCCTTGTATATAAGGTAAGTAAGCGTGTGAGTTGGTGGTGGTCTTGTTATCGGAGGTTTTCAAACCCGTGAGGATCTTGTTGTGGGTTTTGCCAAGGGTCTTCATGATGATATTGGGTTTGTAACCTATGTTTGTGAATACTTCTTTGAGGTGGTGTCTCTCCTTTTCAATATGTTCTGAATCGGCGATCGTGGAGGCTCTCACTGTCACGGTGTTGAGAACTCCTATATTTTGGGAGGGATGGTGGTGGGAGTCTCCATGGAGGTAGCTATCTGTGTGAGTCTTTTTATTGAAGACCTCATGTCTAAGAGTGCCATCTTCTTTCCTAGTAAGGAGGACATCTAGAAATGGGATGCTCCCATTCTCCTCAAGTTCCATTGTGAATTTGATGTTGGGGGAGACACTGTTAAGGTGTGCTAGGAATTTCCTAAGTTCGTCTTGACCATGTGGCAAGACCACATTCGTATCATCCACGTACCTCTTCCATTTTGATGGTTTTAGAGGATAGGAGTCTAGGGCTTCTTTCTCAAATTTTTCCATAAAGAGGTTTGCAACTATGGTTGAGAGGTGGGATCCCATGGCTACACCTATGGTTTGCTCATAAAATTCACCTTGGAAGCTGAAGAAGGTTGATCTAAGGCAGATTTATGCAAGCTTGGCTATGTGAAGGTCGGTGGCATCTTTGATAACTGTGATTGCTTCATCTAAAGGTATCTTTGTGAAGAGTGAAAGCACATCAAAGCTTAAAATTATGTCCTTAGGTTCTAATTTCTCATCTTTGATTAGTTTCACAAATTCACTTGACTCCTTAATGAAGGAATCAGTATTGCCGACCAAGGGACCTAAAACTTTGGCTAAGTGCTTGGCAAGCTTATAGGTGGGGGATCCTATAATGTTGAAGATAAGCCTTAGTGGAACCCCTTCTTGTGGATTTTAGGAAGTCCAAAAATTGTGGGAGTGATATCTCTCGAGGGGATAAGGTGTTTTTTCAAATACTCATCTAAATTGGAGTTCATAATAGCTTTCTCGACTTCTTTAGTTACTCGAGAGATAGGATTTCTACTTAGTTTCCTATGGCTACCACTATTGGTGAGGTGGTCAAGCATTTTAATATTGTAGTCTCCCTTATCCAAAATCATAGTGGCTCCACTTTTGTCCACTTTAAGAATAACTATGTATTCATTAGCCCTCAGGTTTCTTAAGGCACATTCTTCTTCTTTAGTAATGTTGCGTTTGGGTGGCTTGGCTTTTCTTAATACTAAGGCACACTCTTGTAATCGTTTCTTGATGACGGTGTCTAAATTTTGGATGCTATGAGAGGTTCACCAATTTCTTACCCTCTTTTGCTATCTTACCAATGTTTGCATTTTGCAGAGGTTCACTGGGGTTTTGACTCGATCCAAATTCTATGCCATCGTTACTCTCGTTTTCTTTCTACGCAAGTTCATAGGGGTTTCAACTCGATCCAAGTTCTATACCATCATTACCATTGTTTGCATTATGCGCTAGTGTATTGCTAGGGTTTAGACTCGAATCAAGTTTCATACCAACATTTGTTGTCATGCCATCGTTTACAGTCTATGCAGGTGTATCGATAGGGTTCAGACTTGATTCAAGTTTTATGATCTTCTTTCCTTGTCTCAGCTATGCCTTATGCTTCAGGTTAATTGCTTTAAGAGCGGCGCTAACATCTGCCACCGTACGGAGATCCACGCGTATGGTATTTTCCAAACATAAGTGAAGGGTGAGCTCCTTTCTGGATAAGCGATCCAACTTAGCGCATGTCTTCTTAATTTCTGCTCTCACCAGTGATTCGCTCAGCCTGTCGAATGCTCTCTTGTTCCAGCTACTGCGCATTTTATGCTTGATGGTGGTGAATTCAGGAATGAGTTTCTTATCCCTACAATGTTTCAAGAAGTTTAAATAGTGATCCCTAAGTTTTATCTTTATTCTCAACCTCTCCAGAAGACAGAATTGCTGCCAGATATCCCTTGTGTGCACAAATGTAATCTCTGTTGCTAAATTTTTGTGGTGGTAGGTTATTGATGTTGTTGTTGGAGAAACTACACTATTGAAATGACCAAGTTGACGTTTCGGATCCATATTAGGATTCATCATCACGACAATGTCAAATGTGTAGAGAGCAAGAATCATTGATAAATACTAGAACTCGGTAGAAGAAAAGAAAGGTCTAATGTTAGCCTTGGAGGCTAGGGTTTGCTAAATTAAATTTTTTTTTTAAAATGTACATAATTATTATAAACTATTAAAAATTATTATTTAAATATATTTATAAAAACCAAGAAATTATTAGCTTTTAAAAAAAAATTTATTACAAATCCTAAATTAAGTCTTTTCTGAAATTTTATATAAAAAACCTAAGCGAAGAACTATTAAAAAGTTTAAAAAAAAATTACTTAATTATTAAAGAAGTTTCTTAAGATATAGTCATAGATAGTCTTAAAGTTAAAAGTCTAAATTATTAAGATTTAAAAATATTTATTGCCTATAGAAAGTTAATAATAATGATTATATTTTTATTTTTATCTTTGATTATTAATGTCTCTAAATCATTAAAATACTTTAATGCTTATACAAAGTTAATAAGAATATTTATAATTTTTTTTATTTTTACTTTTAATTTAAAATTATAATTATTAATGTGATTGAGATCTTTAAGGTCAATTAAGGACAAGGAAAGGACTAAGAAGAAAGGAGAAAAGGTTAATAATGTTAATTTTAATTTAATTATAATTATACTTTTAATTTTTAATTTTTATTTTTAATAAAGTTTTAAATTGATTTTGAATTTGGTTTTGAATTTGTATTAATGTGCTTGAAATTTTGGTCTTATTTAAGGACTAGGTATGACGACAAGAAGAAAGGAGAAGGGCTTAAATGAGGGAAAAGGGGCACAAGGGAAAAAGGTTAAGATCAAGGGGACCAATGTCAAGGGATGGAATGAGGGGGAAAGTCGCCTTTCTGATTGAGGATAAAGGTAAGCCAACTAGTGCTCACCTCGAGGCCACGATCCCTATTAAGATTGTGTGTAAGTATAATAATTTATAAGGCTTCTTTGAATTTTCTTTTGAAATAGTGGTCTTCTTTTGCGAGGACTATGGTGTCTTCTAGACAAATGTGATTTTTGGTTTTGGTAACATGTTCTGCAAGGGCAGAGGAATAGATACGTTCTTTTCTAATGTCTTCCCCATGTTCCTTTAACTGCATGTGGAAAGAACGCCCCGTCTCACCTATATAGCTAATATTGTAAGAGCACAGGATATTATAAACCCCTCTAAATTGTGTATGATCAATAGGATCTTTAACATATCTCATTCTCTTCTTAATGGTCTCTAAGGGTTTGAATGAGGTCGTAATGTTGTTTTTATTAAGAAGTCTAGAGATATTATCAGTCACCCCTTGTATATAAGGTAAGTAAGCTCATGGGTTGGTGGTGGTCCTCTTATCGAAGGCTTTCAAACCCGTGAGGCTCTTGTTGTGGGTTTTTCCAAGGGTCTTCATGATGACATTGGGTTTGTAACCTATGTTTGTGAAGACTTATTTGAGGTGGTCTCTCTCCTTTGCAATATGTTTTGAATCCACTATCCTAGAGGCTCTCACTCTCAGGGTGTTGAGAACTCCTATCTTTTGGGAGGGATGGCGGTGGGAGTCTGCGTGGAGGTAGCTATCTGTGTGAGTCTTTTTATGAAAGACCTCATGTCCAAGAGTTCCATCTTATTTCCTAGTAAGGAGGACATCTAGAAATCGGATGCTCCCATTCTCCTCAAGTTCCATTGTGAATTTGATGTTGGGGGAGATACTGTTAAGGTGTGTTAGGAATTTCCTAAGTTCGTCTTCACCATGTGGCCAAACCACATTTGTATCATCCACATACCTCTTCCATTTTGATGGTTTTAGAGGATAGGAGTCTAGGGCTTCTTTCTCAAATTTTTCCATAAAGAGGTTTGCAACTATGAGTGTGAGGGGGGATCCCATGGCTACACCTATGGTTTGCTCATAAAATTCACCTTGGAAGCTGAAGAAGGTTGATCTAAGGAAGATTTCTGCAAGCTTGGCTATGTGAGGGTCGGTGGCATCTTTGATAACTTGGATTGCTTCATCTAAAGGTATCTTTGTGAAGAGTGAAACCACATCAAAGCTTAAAATTATGTCCTTAGGTTCTAATTTCTCATCTTTGATTAGTTTCACAAATTCGCTTGAGTCCTTAATGAAGGAATCAGTATTTCCGACCAAGGGACCTAAAACCTTAGCTAAGTGTTTGGCAAGCTCATAGTTGGGGGATCCTATAGTGTTGACGATAAGGCTGAGTGAAACTCCCTCTTTGTGGATTTTGGGAAGCCCATAAATCCTGGGAGTGATATCTCTGGTGGGGATAAGGCATATTTTCAAATACTCATCTAAATTGGAGTTCAAAACAACTTTCTTGACTTCTTTAGTTACTCTAGAGATAGGATTGCTACTTAGTTTCCTATAGCTACCACTATTGGTGAGGTGGTCAAGCATTTTATAATTGTAGTCTACCCTATCCAAAATCACAGTGGCTCCACCTTTGTTCACTTTAAGGATAACTATGTCTTCATTAGCCCTTAGGTTTCTTAAGGCACATTCATCTTCTTTAGTAATGTTGCATTTGGGAGGCTTGGATTTTATTAATACTAAGACACACTCCTGTCTTATCATTTCTTGATGAACGGTGTTTAAATTTTGGATGCTATCTTCAATGTTGTAGATAATGGATTCAACGGGAATGGTCTTGGGGGCTATAGAAAAATTGATACCCTTCTTCAGAATAGTGGATTCAACACTGTCTAGCGTGTGGCTGGAGAGGTTCACCAATTTCTTACCCTCATTTGCTTTCTTATCAACATTTGCATTCTGCGTAGGTTCATTTTGGGTTTTGAATCAATCTAAGTTATATACCATCGTTACTCTCGTTTGCTTTCTTATGAATGTTTTTATTCTGTGCAGGTTTGCTAGGGTTTCGACTCGATCCAAGTTCTATACCATCATTACCATCACTTGCATTATGCACTAGTGTATTGCTGGGGTTTAGACTCGAATCAAGTTTCATACCAAATCCAGATCGAGTGATGATCTAGATCCAGATAGAGATGAATTGAGGGTGAAGATGATGAGGACTCGATGATGATCGAGATGATACAGAGAAGAAGACTTGTTCTCATAAATTGTGTCAAGAGAATACCTTCCTAGTTAAGAGGGAGTGTTGATGTATTTGAAGCTTTGGAATGTATTCATCTGTATATCTTATGTATTGTACCCTGATGTTTATTTCGAGATGTGTTTGTAATGTAATTGACTCATGTCATACCCCAATGTTTATTTAGAGAAGTTTCTATAATATAAAAGTCATGTCAAGTCATTGTGGGTACCCTTCCTATTGGTCAAGGGTTAAGTCCCTACAGTTGTGTGGCCCTAGGGTTATTAGACTATCTGAGAGAAGTAAACCCTAAGTGAGTCATTGTAAGTTGGGGCAATAGTCCCCACCATTGTATTAAGGATAAACCTCCTTGTTGGTTGAAGGAGGCAAAGTCCCCACAAGTTGCGGGTTACTAGGGTTATTAGACACTCCTAGAGATGTCAGCTCTAGTAAGTAATTGTTAAGTGATGCTGACATGTTGGAGTGGGTTTCAAGTGAACTAAAGAATATAAATAGAGAGTGAGCCTCTCTATTTATCACACACACACTCACTTATTGGGGCACATGAGTGAGAGGAGAAGTTGCTGGACAAGAGAGAGACTACTACTATCAGGAGATCATTTTTATGTTTTCAGGTTTTACTTTTGGTGCTGATTCTATCTCTGAGGAAGTTGCGGGGTTTTCTCCTTTATGGTTTCCTCGAGGAAAATTCCTTGTGTCTCTTATCTCTTGTGTTGTATTGTTGTGCATTTTATTCTCTCAGTTAAAGATCCTAAGATCATAATGCTAGCTTGAATGTTAAAAATATAACAACACTGAAATATTAGTTTAAGTTGTTATTACTCACAAGTCCTAAGAGTAATTGTTCGAAGGTACAAGTGGTCTTCAAAGGACAGAGTCTCCTCTCTTTTAATTTGATACATAGTAAATAGTATAATGGGATTCTTCCTTGTAGGGTAAATCAGCCTTAAGCTGGCTTGGTTTGATAGATCCCTAACTGAAAAGGGGTATGTTCCGATAGAAGGCAGTCTTCATTTATTCTATATGATTAACCCATCATGAAGTAATGAAGTGAAATTATATGGTTAAATGTATAGTGCATGATATGAATAGATGATAATGAGAGAAATGTTAAGATTTAGATGTTTGTATTTTCCAAAAATGACATAGTTGATTTGATTGGACATGCTTCATTGAAATTCCATGTAAAGTTAGGAATTGATTGACTCATTTTGTAGTAACAATGAAACAAAAGAAATATTACCCCTTTTCACACATAATGGAATTAAGGTATAAGGGGTTTGTTAGATTTCTCCTAGCTGATCCTCTCCTTCTCTCCTTATAAAAAAATGCCATTGATCATACCCATTGTTCTACCATTCCATCCCTAGTTTCTTCATCCATCACTTATTCCTCAGTTACAAAAATCTCTGAACATAAGCCTTCCTTCAACAACAGTATAACTATCACTCCAGAGAATGAAATTCCACTGTCAAACCCCGTTGAAAGTGTTTATTTCCTTCCATGCTTAGAAGAGTCTGTTTCTGAGGTATGCAGTCCGGTGTCACCATATAGTTATACATTGAGCTCTAATTTGGAACACCAATTCCAAAACCTTGCAGATAGTAATGGTCATTTAGATTCATGCCTATTGGACCAGATCATTACTGGGTATCTTCCAATGTCTGTCTCTACAACCAGCCCTGCAACCAATGTTTGCATCCCAAAGTACTTCAGCAATAATAACACCCTGAATTATGCTGTTTGTGTTCCTAAGGAGAATTATTCTACCAACACTCCTACCTGCACTGGCTTCAACACAACTAATCATATCATGGAAGATCTAGAAGGATTCATTGAAATGAATTATATTGGTTTATACTTCAATCTAGAAGCACAACAGCAGCAACAAGATCAGCAGCAGCCACCGTCGCTACCACAAGATGAACTACAGCAGCATCGACAAGTAGAGGCAAACAATTTCAACAACACCCACTTTTCAGCTCCCTATCCATACATTGATTATTTATTCAACATGGCACCTATTTCAGATGATCTTGAGGAAATTCTACATCTGACTCCAGAATTGTTTGATTCACAGCAGTATGTCAATGGTTATTATAGTTAATAATACCTTTCTATTTCCTTTACATTTCCATTTTCTGACCTAAATCCTATTTTTGGACATCGGGGAGAGTAGAAGTTATGGATCACAGTGTTAATTCATTCATGTCTGGTTTTGTCTCACCGAGATATTATTGTTTCGGATGCTCGTACTAGAATGAATTGTCATTATCATTAACCTGTTATATTCAGTTTCCTCCAAATGTACAGGTTTCAAGTTCTAATTAAGCTTATCAAGCTTTAATTAAGCTTATCATTATATCTCTATGTATGAAATATTTCCTCATTCATTTTTTTTGACTTTGAATATCAATGCATTTAACCATTTTTTGTTTAAAAATAGAAGAATCAAATGGATATAGCGAATGTTACAGACCTGCATGCTCTTGTTGTTTTCATGAAAAACAAATCTAAAGATTTTTTTCAACTACAATTTTCTGATGAATATGACAGATTTCCACCTCATATTCATTCAGGAATTCAATATAAAAATAGTAACATGTATCTTATCCCATGGCCATGGCCAATATTCTTCAAAACAGAAAATACATTCTATGTGTGTGAGCAAACATACTGCGAAGAGAAGTCTAAGTGAACTTTGCCCAAATGAGAAGTCTGAGTGAACTTTCTACGTGCGTGAGCAAAGACATTGCAAAGAGATGACAAAATATCTCGGATGGCATTTACTTCTATCAGTGCGCATTACCCAAATTACTCGTGCTATGAGCCTTTCTATGTTTTTAATTAATTTTTCCTTTCAATTTCTATGTTTTTAAACTTTGTTTTTCTTTCAACCATTAACATAAACATAATATATGGGTTTTATGGTTTTATTTTTTTATATATTTTTACCAAATTACGTATTCATGAGCTGCCAATTTTAGGAGGAAATATGGTCACCGTACCACTCATGTGGGCCACAATGTGTAAGGGGTATTAAAAATCTAGTATTGAAGGAGGGCATATAGGCATGTCTTTAAGTTTATGGGAGGACATGATCTATTCCACATGACAAGGACAATAAGAAGAATAATTGGTATACTTTGGCCATCCTTAAAAACACATGTACCTTCAAACTATCTAACAAACAAGCAGCGAAGTCAATCGAGAATATCTGGTATATTTCGACCATCCTTAAGAAACATGTAAGTTTAAGCTATCCAATAGACCAACAGAAGTCAACGGTTGACTTCGTTGCTTGTGTGTTGTATAGCTTGAAAGTACATGTTTTTTAAGCTCGGGTGTATACTTCATGGGAGGACATGAAGTATTGCTTATGAAAAAGATAATGTATAACCAAAATCACATAGTTATTGTATCATATACTCTTTAAAGTTTATGATATCATCAATATATTAATTTATTGTAAAACATTTACCCATAAATCAAAATGTAAACAAAAAATGTTTACATGACATGATAAGATTTATGTTGTAATATTCATGACATTTATAGTGTACTCTTTATGTGTAAAAAAGATACATAAGATATAACTAAGATATTATTATAAAAAAATGTTTAAAGCATTGTGTAAAAGCATAAACTAGGAATTCCTAGTTTAAGGTCTTCTCTCCATAGATCATCAAGAAAAGAGGTCTAGGCTAACTTGCTCTAGAAGGGTGCATCTTTTAGTGGAAGTGGATTCAAATTCGAAGAAGTTTCATTTTTCTTTATTGTGGGACACTATGGGAGACTATGGGACAATGCATGATGAAACTAGGGCATCCAATTTCAGAAGATTCCCACCATAGTTTTGAGAAAATGACCTCACTCAAAAACTCTCCCTCGAAAGGCACATCTTTCTATGAAGTTAGAATTGAGTTATGAGAATTTTCATTTTTGGACTCATCTCTTGTGCTATGGGAAACTAGGGCATAAGGTTCTTGTAGTTTCCCTCCACCAAATTTGGCAATGGACTTCACTGAACAACTCACCTGAAGGAGGCACATCTTTATATCCACCCAAAATTCCAAAATTCCATTTTTGGAAAATTATGGTTTCTCTTACAAACCCTAGATGAGCTAGCTCATGAACTAGGTCGGGCACCTCAAATTGGTAAGATCTAAATATTTGTTATTTCCATTTGAGGTTCTCATTTCAAAATGACTCATCACACCGAGGTTGATGACATAAGTACATATCTCTCAAAACTTCTACGAAATATTTCCACAAATAAATTAAAATAAATTTTTTCATGGATAAAGAGATAAAAAAAATTAAAATAAATGTTACGGCCCCCGATAATCATCACTATAGCAATGGAAATAACATTTTGTCACTATAGCGATGAAAGTTCATTGCAATAAAAATGAAAACACACGGTTCATTTCTATAGTGACAATAAAGTTAACATGTGCAACATCAATGATCATCACAGTAATGCTCATTGACTTTTTGTTGTTGTTGAAATTTGATCGTCTTGCATTTTCGCTAGAACCGCTAAAATCATTGATCTATAAACACTAGTACAAAATGAGAGATAAGTGACCAAAAAATGGTAAAAAATTGCATATAAATGACCACTTTTGATTTGGCGATGAGTGTTGGCTAATTTTCAGTCTCCTAACACGTTGCAAAAAATGTGGTCATATTTAGTTTTTCCATTTATAGGTTGTATTGTGGTAATTAATTTGGTTGTATATTTGGTCATTAATTGGTCATATATTTGGTCATTAACTATCACAATTAATGACCAAATTAATGAAAAAAATGACCAAATTAATAACCACAAGAAAAGCATTAAATGACCAAACTAAATATGACCAGTTTTTGTCATGTGATAAGAGACCGGGAATTAGCCACAAAAACTTCCATTTGATCATTTATATGCAAAACTTGGTCTATTTCTAAGGATATCCTATCACGTTAGTTCATATTGTGGGTTTTAAAATTATCAAAATCAAACCAATATATTGCAGGTATTAGGGGGATGAGGGGTTTAAGGTGGGGGTGGGTAGGGTGGTTTATAAGGATTGAGGTATAAAAAGGGGTGGGGAGGAGGTTTTCAGTATTGGGAGGGGGTTTCAACAAAATGAGTTTGGGTGAATATCTCTCGAAATTAAGGGTATTCTTTAATATCCCACGATCGCACGTGCTATGTGAGAGTTTCACTAAGTGAAGTCCCCGTGCTAAAAAGTGGCTTAGGGTCGAAGGTGAGGAGGGTGTCTGGTTCCCTCGTCAACACCATGATGATACTTAGTTACCTTTACTTGACCTCTTATTTTTCCCTTATTGTTTACCCTTCCCTATTGGTTTAGTTTCCAGTCAATTTTGTTTTATTGCACCAATTTTTTTTGTTCTCCTAAATCTACAGATTTAGGTAATTAATCATTTACTTACTGGGTTTTACTGGTGGGGCCTTGGCCATGAGCTCCTCAAAAGAAAATTAAGTACAATAACATTAAATTATTACAAAAAATACTTAGGGCTTATAAGAGGGATATTACATACCTTCCCCCTTGAAATAACACCGTCCTCGGTGTTGTTATTTTCCAGCCCATCTTTCTTCTTCTCATGAGCCATCTTTTCTTACTTCGTCTTTTTCGTTCTAATCTCCAATAATCTTCTGTGTTTCTTATCAAGTCGCTATCATTGAAGACTTGTAGTTTCTTGCAACAAGATCGAGTCTAGCCCAAATTTTTCTTAGTAATTCATGTCCAAAATTTTAATTCAACTTAAACATAAGCCATGGATCCTTTTGCACTATAACAATTTGCATTTTATGGAGCATCCTCTATCATAATAATTATTGTTCCATAAAGTAATTGATTCATCAGCAAAACATAATAGTACTCATCTTTTGGGAGGATGTATTCTATCTCGAACCTTTGGATAGATAAACGGTCTTAAAGCTGAGGAAATTCTTTCTTCACATTTACAAATCAAGACATGTAACCGTCTAATTACTTGGAAAATTTATTAGCACGTCTTTCATTTTGTTATTTTTCAAACTCTCCCTTGAGTTCTTTTCCAATTCTTGTGTAGACTTACGTCTATTTCTGAGGATACTCTCCCTTTTGATCGCTAGTCAAAAATTTTCTCCTTAGTGACATCAAACAGTGTCCTATCTTCGAGATGTCCACCTTTTCCTAGGTGTTGATATTGATATCATAACTCTTTCATGGTTCCCCTCGAGCCTCCTTGCTTGATTCTAGGAATTGCTTTTCTCCCAGAAGTAAGGTAGAGTTAGAGAATCAATGTTTCTTGCCGCATCATATTCCTAACACCAATGTAATAAAACGACAATAATTTTCCTAACACCATTGTGCTCCTACAGCATATATGCCTAACGCCAATGTTCTCACACAACAATCACTTTCCTAACACCATTGTGCTCCTACAACATGTATGCCTAACACCAATGTGCTCACACGACAATCACTTTCCTAACACCATTGTGCTCTCGTGGCATGTATTTTCCTTATTCATTTTTAATGTTAATTACATTCTTTGACTATTTGTGATGCATAAATCTTTGGTGCTTAACGTGACTTCACTGTCATTGTCCCAATTTGTGAATTGGCTTCAAGGTGGATTAACATCTATCAATAAATAATAATTTCATTAATCAAAATTTCATTAGTCGTAATGATTTGTACCTCTACAAAAATCCTGATACATACAATTCTGGAAACCTTCCAAAAGTAACTCCCTACTTATTTTGAGCAATTCAGCACAACTTGTTATACGCAGGTGAATTTATAATCCATATCTTTACTTGATCATGCCAATGACCATAATCATGGAAACACCCTGCAACGTTAGTACCTAACATCATAATCCACAGTTAACCACTTGTTCATTAAATCCTTGTAATAGGAAAATTATAATAACATAAGGAGAAAGGAAACACTCGTTCTAGAGTGGTTTAATTTCATTACTTAATCCGGTGAATTTGGTAATCGATTAGTCCATTTCAATTGGAAATGTTCTAGGAATACTCCTACAATGTTAGTCCATAACCTTATACGACGTTCATCAACTTATCATTTTCAAGTATAAATATCTTTAGACATCCTTACTCATCTGTACTTGGATAATTTTGAGTAAAGGGACATTGCAACTTTACACAATATTTATGAGTGGCAAGGTAGGGACATAGGAATTCCAACTACTATATAGTGTCTTTAGAGGGAACAATATACTTCTCAATGGATCCATTGTACTTTTAGCAAAACAGAGAGGAGCAAGCTACAAATACATTTAGTTGAAACTGTTATAAGAATACAGAAAATGAATAGTGTCCATTAAGGGTAGTCACAGGTTCTAGCACATTTTTTCCCCAAATCAATCAACTCTTTCCATAGGAAATTTCACCATTGGTGCGACACACTTTATCCAATGTGGTGGAATGTGTCATGATTCATTATATTAGATACGAATCATTCCTAAGGTGGCAGTAACCTAAACATAACTCACTCTTTAACATAAGAATAGAGACATAAAAGTATACATTATGATACTTTACGTAATTTCCCAATCACTTAACTCTAGTATTAGATACTACACTTTGTGTTATCATACATTTTATGGAAAACACCAATACACTATGGGGTATTTCCTTGCTACGCTGCGCACTCTACTTCTACCTAGGTTTGGCCTATAGTAAGCCTTTAATTTAGACTTTCGTTTAAATTATAGTCAGTGTGTGTTACTTTTTATTTTAACTATACAAGGAACAATAAGTTCTGTACCAAATCTTATGAATAACCCCTAACATTCTTATGCCAAAAAAATGAATGGTGTCTCCCAATTTCCTGAAGCATTTGATGATTTCCACACTACCCAATTTTTTTAGGCTTTTTGGATTCTTTGGAAATACTTTCTTTTTACAACATAAGGTTCTCTGCGTAAAGTACAGTAACATATTACTTACATTATTCCCTAGTAATAGGTATTACCATGTATGCCTTTATATAACTTTCAGCCTGTATTGCTAGCAACCTATGCATTTTCCTTTTCCTAAGAAACCCATAGTTCATTACCCTCCTATTTGGTGCTCTTGTTTCAAAGGTCTATCATTTCTCATCTATACATGTATGACCATGATGCCGATTATTTTTTAATGTATTAGTAACATTCATAGCCCAACCTCCCATCTTGGGGGTGTAAACGTAAACATAACCTTTAAGACAACATGCAATAATTACTCACTTGCTTTTGGTTTTAATCAGTCATTGACATGATGAAATACCTCATCATGATATTTCTTTCATCCTCTTTACCTACCTCCAATCATTGAGTCCCACTTGTATAACTTAGTTCCCTCGTCCGTCATTGCCATGCATCCACCAAAAAAATTTCATTTCATAGGTTAATCTCTCATGTCTATACTATCTAAATTCATGTTGAGCCCAAAATAGGCCCGAGTGCTGTCACTGTAGCACTCTAATACCATCTGTAACATACCCATTTAGTAGATCTAAAAATCTAGGAAAGAAATGTAGTAAACTTTTCTTTGCTTATAACCAAAAGGACAACCATGTTAAACTCCTGAGAGTGTATAGTCACATAATAGAATTTTAGACCTTTGGATTTTCATAGTCAGATATGTTATCATGACATAATTTGTATGCCATCATTCTTAAGCATAAATACCTTGTTACTAAGGGATTAAAACCCTAAGCTCTAAACCTATGGTCTAAACATTATCTAAATACCTAAGCATGGGTTCTTTTGACTTTGGACTAGCGCAACCTATGGACTATGTATTATTGTAATTCTATCTTAATGCAAACTTTGTAGTATATTAATGTGTGATAGAGTTTGGGTGGTGACATAACATATGGTATAAACCATACCATCACAGGGTTTAAGCTCTAGCATGGTGAAAGAAACCCACGATAATGCAACGTCGTTGAACTATGGAAAAGTGGGTTTGGAAATTCAATAGTGGTTACCGACTGGTGCATTTATCTTTCTTGGAAATCATGGTAGCCCCAAGCTTAAGGATTGGCTCATGATTCAGTTTGGTCATTTCGTTAAGGTCTGTGGACAAAATGGGGTCTCGCCTCTGAGCTGCGAAGGAGACTACGCCTTGGAGATGAAGGTAAGCTTCTTCTGGTTTCTTGTCTACATTTTATGCTTGGCTTCGTGGCTTCTTCGTAGTTATGCTTCTCAACCATGTCATGTTTGGTTGTGGTTGTAGGTAGCAGGGTAACGATGGTGTGGTGGCTCCATACTTCGTTGTAGCTCGAATGTATTGCAAATGAGGCCATGGTAAGCCTGATATTCAAGCTTATGCTTGCCACCTTTCATCCCTATTGGCAGAGCTAATTTTCGACTGGTTGGTGGTTGGGGTTTTATACTGTAGCGATTTTGATTTCACCTTCGAGCTTATGATTACAAACTTGGGTTTTAAATGTTGAGGCGTTATGTCATGAATTGGTTCTTAGGCCATTCGGCTCTGTGTAATTTCATTTTAGTTATGTGAATCAATATTTTTGGTTTTGGGCT
The DNA here is from genome assembly GCA_001517045.1 of Pseudotsuga menziesii. Classification (NCBI taxonomy): domain Eukaryota; kingdom Viridiplantae; phylum Streptophyta; class Pinopsida; order Pinales; family Pinaceae; genus Pseudotsuga; species Pseudotsuga menziesii. Next base: position 21,144 of record LPNX011149772.1, read on the forward strand.
TTATCGCCATGAGCTGCACCATTGCTTGCAATGGTGCCATATCCCATTGGCACACCTGTGTAAACCATGTTCTTGGCCGTCAATGGAAACTATGTACCAAACTTGGGATCTCTGTGTAAATAGATATATGTATGTTTTTTATATAAGGGTAATGGTTAACTTGATATCTTCTGTATACGATTTCCTTATATTTTTTTAATGAACACTATATTTCAATAGATTTGCGGTTTTAAAAGTAGAGCCATTCACTTAATCAGATGCTCTGCATGTAATGCCATTGATTAGCTCGAATATTGTAATATTTTGATAGCATGGGTAAAGGCCATGCCATAAATGGCATAATCCTTTCCCATAGTGCTGCGATAGCTTGTATATTATTGTTTATGGTATTCGGTTTTTATGTAAATTGGAATTTGGAAATCCACGGTGGCCAATTCTTATAGTAGGCTTATAATTTTAATGGACTCTGTATTAAAAATGTTATTGGCCGAGGTCCTGCTGTAGCTAGTGTCTTACAACCTCACTGCTAGCATATGCATCATTATTTATATGGAAATTGATGTGTTTGTAAAATAAATCCCACATGCTTAGTGTGTGGAAATTGAACCCAAGTGATAGAACAATTACACTCACAAAATTGCTAATCAAACATGCAAAATTACCATCAAAGGAGACTGAAATTGGAGCATAACACAAATCTGTATTGAATAAGTGTACAATAGCCATCCTTGTGAAGTCATAGGATTTTGAAATATATAATTATATGAGATATTCAAATGCATAAGGATTCCATTCGAAATAGTCAAAAAGTAGGCTCACTAAATCTAGTCAAATTCCCCATAGGTGCATAAAGCAGTTTCCAAATCCACTTAGAGGCTCACGAATTGGAAATGTCAAGTAGGAAAGATAATAAGGGATGGAAAGACAACTCATACATGATTTTATTAATAGAAAAGTATGGAGGACGATGTGGGAAAAAAACAAGTCAACTACATCTAGTCTTGCTTTCCCTTTTGCCTTAATTCTCAATAAAACAATAGCTTCACAGAAAAAGTAGATATTCACTTTGGATGATTTGGAATAAATAAAACATTCTAAATATGGTTTCCAAGAGGTTTTCAAAGCACTCCATGACTCATTTTTAACAAGTGTTGACTTCTATGACATGTAGAAGGCAACTAGCATAGAATGGAATCTAGCAGACTAGATAACAAGACAAAAATGAATTAATTAATTTATAAGGTAGGTAACTATGGGTTGCTACTTGTTCTGAAGAGTAGGTGAATGGTGCCATCATGCACAAGCTGTCTGATGTAGTGCATATGGATCTCAATGTGTTTGGTTCACTGTCTTTGAACTGGATCATTGCATATTCGAATGGTGCTCTAATTATCACAATAGATAATAGTTGAAAACTTTGATTCGAAGCCACATTCACCAAGTATTCCCTGCAACCACAAACATTGAGTTGATGCATTTACAACTCCTCTATACTCTGCTTCTTTAGATGAGAGTGCTCTGGCACTCTGCTTCTTGCTTGACCAGTTGATTGGTCCTTTTGTAAGCATGAACACATATCCTGATGTTGAATTTCGATCATTGTTGTCACTTTCACTATCATTGTCAGTAAACCCAATCAAATCAAGATCATATTTAGCTTTGTAGAAGATCCCATGAGTTCTTGTTCCTTGAACAAAGTTAAGGATCCTTTTGGCTACTCTCCAATTGATCTCATGAGGCTGATCCATGTATCTTGAAGGCACACTAATTGCATAATATATATCAGGTTGAGTGTGTGTAAGATAAAGCAAACACCCAATTAACTACCTATACAATGTATTATTTACCATAGGAGAAGAACCTGCTTCTTCAAGCTTAACTCTTGAAAGAAAGGAAGTCTTGCTTGGCTTGCAATATTTCATGTTGAACTTGTCAGCAAATATAAGGCATACTTGGACTGATGCACTTTGATTCCATGTTGGTATTGAGCAATTTTGAGACCCAAGAATTTGCTCAACAATGCCAAATCAGTCATAAAAATTGCATGGTTCATTGCATCCTTCAAGCAGGAAATCTCTTTCTTTGAACTTCCTGTAATCAGAAGGTCATCCACATACAAAACAATAATCATCAAAGAACAATGAATCAGCTTCAAATAAACATTAGGATCATACTTTCATCGAACAAAACTCAATGACATCAGAAAGCCATCAATCTTTGCATACCAAGCCCTGGGGGCTTGCTTGAGCCCATACAATGATTTCTTTAACCTGCACACAAAATATGGATTAGAAACAAACCCTTGAGGTCACTTCATGTAAATTTATTTAGTGGGATATCCATTTAGGAAAGCACACTTCACATCTATGTGATGTACTTCCCACTGCTTCGAAGCTGCGATGGCTAAAGCTAGCCTTATGGAGTCCATCTTTGCCACTAGTGCAAAGGTTTCATTGTAGTCAATACCATGTACTTGTGAGTAGCCCTTGGCTACCAATCTTTCCTTATATTTCTAAGGTGAACCATCAGCAGCAAACTTAGTCTTGAAAACCCACTTACACTGAACTAGCTTCCTCCTTTGGGTAAGATCAACCAGTTCCCAAGTTTTGTTCTTCTAGAGCGAGATGAATTCTTCTTTCATGGATGTTTTCCATATTGGATCATGTGCTGCATATTCATATGTCTATGGGTCTGATTCAACCATCAGATAGCACTTCTCTGCAAACAAAGGGTCTTTCATACATAGGGCACTCTCAAACTTAGATCTAGTTCTCCTAGGATCACTAGGATTTCCAGCTAGTTCCCCAGCTGCATGAATGGTCTTTGCTGCCATTTTTGTCTTGTAGGACAATCAAGATATACAATTAAATCGTCATTATCAGACATATCAGAATCAGCAAACTCATTAGTCTCCCCACTTACAATTAATGGATCTGTTGGTGAAGAAGACTCTCCAACTTCAACTGCTACTAAAGGCTCTTTTTGGAATTGAACACATCTTTCAATGAAAGATTTATTAGTGCTCAAGTTGATCAGCTTGTACCCTTTTGAATATTCATAATACTCAACAAAGAGACAGTCTTGGATTTGGCGCTACAAAGCCTTTCTCTTTTTAGTTGGAATTCTAGCCCAAGCCTTTGATCCAAAAATGCTGAAATGGGTCACATCTCGCTTGTACCCACTCTAAGCTTCAAAATGAGTCATACCATCAAGTTGTTTATGAGGAACCCCGTTCTATATGTAGGATGCATATTTTTTAGCTTGGGCCCAAAACATTGGTGGCAAGGACTTAGCCTCCATCATACAGGTTTCCATCTCCTTCAGTGACCTGTTCTTTCACTCAACAACACTATTTTGCTGTGGTGTGTAAGGGATCAAATGCTACATCTAAATACCTACATTTTTACAATATTGAATGAACTTAGACTCAACATACTCACCACCATTTTCAGATATGAGAATCTTGAGTCTCCTCCCAGACTGGTTTTCAACCAAAGCCTTAAAGACTTTGAAGAGGTAAAAAACTTCAGACTTATGCTTTAGGAAGTAAACCCAACAATACCTGAAAAATTCATCTATGAAGTTCAATGCATATTTGTCTCGACTCATGGACATATGAGGAAATGGACTAGCAACATCATTGTGGATCAACTCAAGAGGTGTAGAGGTTCTCTCATGACTAGCTCTCTCAAATTTGTACTCTGGGTGTTTTCCTAGGATACAATCTTGACAAACACCTTTGGAAAACTTTATCTTTGGTAACCCTATGACCATATCTTTTTCACTCAAATCAGAAATATATTTGTAGTCAATATGGCAAAATATTTCATCCCAAAGCTTGCTTTCCTCATTAGCATGAATCAGAAGAGCAGAGGGGTTTGACTAGGGTAGAAAATGGAAAAACATGTATACCTTCAAAGTGTGATCAACAACACCTTTTTCTATGACTTTACCGTTTGAAATTTCTATGATTTCAACATCATCAAGGGATAAGATGACCTTCTTTGGAAACCATGTGTGATTCATTTGATACACTGACAAGATATTAGTGGCAAGACCTGGAACATACAACACATTATTGAACTTACCATGGTCAAGATCAATCCTTCCTTTCCCAAAACTGTCAATGAGAGTGTCATCTCCCAGAACTATTGGTGGACCTTTCGACATGTCAAGAGAGGGGAATGCCTCTTTTGTCGAAACCATATGTCTAGAAGCTCTAGATTCTATGTTGAAGCTTGGTGATCTTGATGTGCCAGCAACCAAAGCATGTACTCTCTCTCAGTCCTCTGAATTCGATCCTCCTTCCCTCTTCTTTGAGCAATCAGGAAGGGAGATGTTATTCTTCTCCAAGAGTTGGGTCAACATGTCAATTTGCTTCTTCATATAGGATTTCTCAGGATGATAGCCCTTACTGTAGTATGCACACTTGCTCATGTCTCCTTTGTTCTTATTCTTCTGGAAGTTCTTCTTCAAGCCTTAGGGATCCTCTTGAGACTTGTTCTTGTCTCTCTTTTGTTGAGGTGGGTTTTTAGCTTTTTTCTTGCTTTTTGAATCCACCCTTGAATCTCCAGCAGCCAGAGCTTGGTATGTGGAAGGTTTGATGGTTCCCATCATCACCAACTTATCTTGTTCCTGTGTGAGGGATTCCATGAACTATGCAAGCTTAGGCATCTTCCAGGCTCGAGCTGTCAACTTCGTGGCATGGAAGGTCGAAACAGACACTGAATAGTCAGGGTAAAGCTTCGAGAGTATGGCCAAAACTAGTTTCTCTTGCTTTTTCTCAATTCCACGTTGTTTTAGTTGCAAAAAAAGGGCTTTAAACTTGGAAAAATAAAGTTGCAAGGATTCGAAGCTGCCGAGACTGAAAGAGATCAGCTCATTCTCATTTTGATGTCCTCTCATCTCATTTGTCTTACCAAAAATCTCTACAAGATTCTCCCATACTTCATTAGGTGATGTCAATACATCAAGATGTAAGAGGAGGTATCTTGAAATGTTCATACACAAAATACCATAGGCATCATCCCTCCTGTTGTGCCATTTTATTTTATCGGCAGCTACATTCGGCTCTGCCTCAGTTTTCATAGTAACCGTGTAGAGACCTTTCTCTCTCAATAATATCTCCATCTCAGCTTTCCATTCAAAGAAATTAAATAGAGTCAAGATGATCTTCTGAGATTGGTCCATAGCTCAGAAACTGTGCCCTTCAACAAGCAGAATGTGCTCCCAGTCAAGATGTCCAACCTACAATATAAATATGGATGGAGAGAAATTGATCTACAAAGGCTCTGATACCATATGGAAATTGAAACCAAGTGATAGAACAATTACACTCAAAAAATTGCTAATCAAACATGCTAAAATACCATCAAAGGAGACTGAAATTGGAGCATAACACTAATCTGTATTGACTAAGTGTACAATATCCAAACTATTGAAATCATAGGCTTTACGATATATAATTACATGAGACATTCAAATGCATAAGGATTCCATTCGAAATAGTCAAAAAGTAGGCTTACTAAATCTAGTCAAATCCCCCATAGGCGCATAAAGCAATTTCCAAATCAACTTAGAGGCTCATGAATTGGAAAAGTCAAGTAGGTAAGATAATAAGGGATGGAAAGACAAATAATACATCCTTTTATTAGGAGAAAAGGATGGAGGATGATGTGGGAAAAAAACAACTCAAGTGCACCTAGTCTTGCTTTTCCTTTTGCCTTAATTCTCAATAAAATAGGTAGCTTTGCAGAAAAAGTAGATATGTGCTTTGGAGGATCTGGAATAAAGCGGACATGCTAAATATAGTTTCCAAGAGGTTTCCCAAGTGATCCATGACTCAGTTTTAGCAAGTGTTGACTTCTATGACATGTAGAAGGCAACTAGAATAGAATGGAATCTAGGAGACTAGCTAATAAGACAAAAATGAATTAATTAATGTCTAAGGTAGGTAACTATGGCTTGATTATTATAACGTAGTGTAAGTCATGGCCTGTGCAGAGATATAAACAATGGATTTATATAAAGGATTGATTCTTGTTCAATTCATTATGATATGGATTTTATTTGTTTTGAGAACCAATAGTAAGGTTTTTCGATTTGGATTTCTGTTTTCTATATTATACTATGGTTGTTATTAGTGTGTTTGCCTTGGGTTTTGAACATCCAGGGGATTTGATTGTGTGACCTTTGTTGGCATAGAAAACGGTTTTTAATGTAACGAGTTGTAATGAAATGTATTTTAATAAATAAAACAAACCAAGATTGCATTCCCACAGGATTCGATTCCTATTACTGTTTCCAATATATGGAATTATGATATGATTTTGATGTTTCTTTACTATGATATGATTTGTTGTATAAGATATATTATTTTAATTTGGATAAGGTAATGTTTGTTGAGTTATGTGATTTTGTTTATGGTTATGTATAGATGGATAAGTTAGAACCGTGGATTCTGTTGTATGAATTATGATCAAAGAATGGTAAAGGACCACATGGATGGTCACGATGCCTCCTCTGATTATTTATAATGTGGTTTCATTTATGTGGAGTATTTTTTATGTAAATTTGTAATATGGATACAGAACTTGAAAGGTCTTAGATGAGTTATTTAATTTTGAAATTAAATGTATAGATAGTTTTCATATATGTTTATACTTGATGGCCTTATATGTGTATATATATATATATACACACACACATTTATCTATGAAGTCATTATGTTTGTAAATAATACCCTAAGGTATATATTTAGTATATTTATTTCATTAAACTTACTCCTATGTGTTGGGTCTAGGTTATATTCTTTGCATGTGCATATGGAGGGGAGGTGCGTATATCAGCGCTGCAGCTCGGTGATCCCAAAGGCACCTTCGACGAAAACAGACCATAGGCCCTATTTCTATTCGGAAATGGTTTCCATGCCATTTCTGATGCGAGCGCAATGACCAAATATTTTTGGCTATTTATAGATTTTATGGCTATCTATAGCTGTTTGTGGCTATTTTTAGAATTTGTCTAAAAACATGTAACTTAATCCCGGTTAAGGGATTGGAGTGCTTTTCTAATCCGAGTTAATGGATTAGTGTATTTGGATGTTTTGGAATACCTATATTTTGTATTGTGAGGATTTCATAATGAAATGAAGAGAAAATAGGAGGTGTGGCTCCAAGGTTTTCTGGTTTTCCTGGTTAAGGGTTTCCAGGGTAAATCTCTGTGTTTATGTTTGAATGATGTGTTGTGATCTCTATTTTTCTTAAAAGAATCTGTATGATTTACTTCTTTGCACAAGTTTACAACTTACATGTGGTATTAGAGCTCGATTTTTACATCAGGGGGACGCCTTTGCTAGTAAAGGTTTGATGCGGTTGATAGATCTTGGGTCTGTGATAAACCTAGGTTGAGTGGGAGCTTTGGAGTGTTGATTTGTGCATTGAAAGAGAATGGTGAGAACTTATAGAAGCTCAAAATGGAGGATATTATGGTAGATTGGGAACAATGGATTGTTGTGGATCCGGGTGCGAAACCCACTGCAACGTCACAAGAATATTGGTATAAATTAGAAATAAGGGCGAGGAGTACAATACGATTGTGCTTATCAGACTCTGTTTTGTTGAACGTATCTGGTGATGATAGTGTAGTAAAGCTATGGGAAAAACTAGGGAGTTTGTATCAATCAAAATCCCTTGTGAAAAAGTTGTTTCTGCAAAAGAAGTTGTTTCACCTCAGAATGGATGAGAATGACACTGTAATAGAGCATTTGAATGTCTACAATACTCTAGTAAGTCAGATAACCTATATTGGTATTAAACTGGCTAAAGAAGATAAATGTATTACATAATTTTGTTATTTTCCAGATTCCTAGAAAAACCTAATTATTGCAATAGGTAGTTCTAGCTAGGTGACCTTAAAATTTGATGAAATTTTATCATCCCTACTATGAGAAGAGATGAGGCAGAAAACCATGGATAATCATAGCATGGATGCCTTGTCTGTGAGAGGTCGCCCCCATGAGATAAACACAAATAAAGGATCTGGGGGGGGATATAAATCTAAGGTAGATCTAAATCCCTAGGAAAAGGAATAAGGAAGTGCTGGAAATGCGGTAAAGATGGGCCCTATAAAAAGGATTGCAAATATAAGAATGTTGAGAAAGCAAAGTGATATGAGGATACCCCTTCCATAGAGGTGAAGAACTCCTTAGAAGAAGGAGGGGATGTGTACCTATCTTCCACAGGTAATCCTTCAGAACATGATACATGGCTAATTGACTCAGGTGCATCATGTCATATGACCACTCGTAGGGATTGGTTCTATGAATATGAAAAGTACAATCGAGGAGATGTGTACTTGGTAGATGATTCACTAGTGAGTATCCTTGGACGTGGTATTGTCAAGATAAAACTAAAATATGGAAGGATTAGAACTCTACCTGGAATGCTACACATTCGAAATCCAGCAAGAAACCTAATATATGTTAGATAGATGGATGTTGCAGGTGTAAAGACCGTGTGTGGAGATGGTGGTTGCAAAATGGTTCGAGGATCAATGGTATTGATGAGGGGAGTTTGGTATGGAAATCTGTACAAAATATTGGGAAAAACCATCATTGATGAATGTAACAATTCTATTGTGCCGGAGGAAGGAGGTAAAGATGACAAAACCCTGACTGCATCAGGAGGAAAGACAATGCTATGGCATCAAAGATTGGGGCATATCGGAGAAAAGGGACTTCGAGCATTACAACGTAAAGGTATGGTTGAAGGTATGACTGATTGCACTCTAGATTTTGATTTCTATGAACATTGCATATATGGAAAAGAAAATTGAGTAAGATTTGCATCTGGTGCTACAAGAGCAAAGGGAATTCTAGAATTAATACATAGTGATGTGTTTAGACCTGTTCCCGTTCCATCAGTAGGAAAATATATGTATTATGTTTCATTTATAGATGATTTCTCAAGTAACATATGGATTTATTTCCTTCGAAAGAAATCTAAATTATTTGCCAAGTTTAATGAATTTAAGGCTCTTGTAGAAAATCAGTCAGAAAAGAAAATAAAGGTGTTGAGGATAGATAATGGTAGAGAGTTATGTGGGAATGAATTCAAGGACTTCTGTAAGAAGTGTGGTATAGAAAGGAAAAAGACTACTCCATACACACATCAACAAAATGGAGTTTTTGAGAGGATGAATAGGACATTGGTGGAAAAGGCAAGGAGCATGCTAAGCAGTGCTGGGATAGGACAAGAATTTTGGGTAGAAGCAGTGGAGATAGCATGTTACTTGGTAAACCGATCACCCACATCAGCATTGATTGATAAAATTCTACAAGAGGTATGGAATGGTAAAAAACCCTCTATTAAGCATCTGAAAGTTTTTGGTTGTGATGCTTATGTACATGTTCCAAAGGAGAAAAGGAGCAAGTTGGGTAAAAAAGATGAGAAGTGTATCTTTATTGGCTATAAAGATGGTATGAAAGGGTATAAGATTTCGAATCATATAACTAAGAAGAATGTTTACAGTCGAGATCTTGTGTTTCAAGAGGTCAAAGAATTCCCCAGAGAGGAAGTGAATAAAATGGAAAAGGAACCAGAGAAAATAGAGTTTAATTTAGAAGGTGAAGAATCTGACTCAATAGAAGAAGCTAAATCAAAAGAAGAAGAACCTCATACTCCAGTTTTGAGGAGATCATCTCAAGAAATAAGGAAGCCAGAAAGGTATTCCCCTCCTATTTTTCGCTCTCATTTTGCTATGTCTATTATTGATGGTGATCCTAGAAATGTGAAGGAAGATGTTAATTCGAAGGATAGTGATCTCTGGAAAAAGGCTATGGATGAAGAAATGGATTCCTTGGACAAAAATGAAGCTTGGAATCCAAAAATGAAGCTTGGAATCTAGTCTAGTTACCAGCTGGGAGAAAATCCATTAGGAGAAAATGGTAATTTAAAAAGAAGTTGAATGCAAAAGGTAAAGTGGATAAGTATAAATCCCACTTGGTAGGAAAGGGATATTCTCAGGTAGAGGGGATTGATTTTGGTGAAATATTTTCTCCAGTTGAAAAATTAAATTCTATTAGATTTCTCCTTTCTATTGCAGCTGCTTTTGATCTTGAAGTAGAGTATATGGATGTGAAGACAACATTCTTACATGGGGATTTGGAAGAAGAAATATACATGAAACAACCAGAAGGGTTCATAGTAAAGGAAAAGAATGAGTTTGTATGTAAACTAAAGAAGTCCCTTTGTGGTCTAAAGCAATCTCCAAGGATGTGGTACCAAAATTTTGACACATACATACCTGGATTGGGGTTTGTGAGAAGCAAAGCTGATCACTGTGTATATTCCAAACAAGTTGGTGATCACTTCATTATCATAGTTTTGTATGTTGATGACAAGTTGTTGATTGGAAACAACAAAGATGTTATAAAGGAGGTGAAGTCTCAACTGGCCTCCAAGTTTGATATGAAAGATCTCGATGCAGCAAAATTCATTCTGGGAATGGAGATAAGAAGAGATCATGAAAACAAAATGATCAGTTTAAATCAAAGAAAATATGTTGAGACGGTACTACAGATATTTAACATGCTAGAAAGTAAGTTGTTCAAGGTTCCTACTCCTATAGGTGTAAATTTATATGTAGAGTAGTGTCCCAAGACATAGGAAGAAGAAGAAGACATGCCAAGGGTTCCATATGCCAATGCAGTTTGTAGTTTGATGTATGCAATGGTCTGTACAAGACCAAACATTACTCATGAAGTGGGAGTTTTGAGCAGATATATGTCAAAACCAGGAAAGGAACATTGGACAGTTGTAAAGAGGGTCTTTAGATATTTACGTGGCACCACAGATTATGCAGTCTACTACCAAGGAAGACCTGGACCAAACAGAGTAATAAATGTACATGGATTTGTTGATGCAGACTGGGATGGAGACCTTGATCATAGAATATCTACAAGTGGGTATGTGTTTAACCTATTTGGAGGGGCTATGAGTTGGATGAGGAAGAGACAAGTTGTAGTTGCACTCTCAACTACAAAAGCTGAATACATGGTAGCCACTCATGCAAGCAAAGAAGTTGTGTGGCTACAAATATTGTGTTCAAGTATTGCGTTTGTACATAAAGTTGTAAGGTTAGATTGTGATAGCCAAAGTGAAATCTTCCTGGCAAACAACCCTACTTATCATGCTAAGACAAAGCATATTGATGTGCAATATCACTTTGTGAGAGATATGGTTGAAGACAAGAAGGTGCTGCTAGAGAAGGTTGATAGTGTGGAAAATGTTGCAGACTCATTGACAAAGTATGTTAGTACAAAGAAGTTCTCTTGGTGTAGAGAATATTGTTGGAGACATCTACCATCATACACACTCTTTCAGTCAAATCGGCCTAGTTAAACCACTATCCTAAGTTTAATTGACATCAGTGGAGCATTAATTGCCATCATCCCAGTCATACCCATGCCTACCTATAGTCAAGGAGGATAACTTAGCCTTCCCTACATTCAAGGAGGCTAACTGGAGCACTCCAGGGGTGATCTATGTGACATTAATGCACCTAATTGCTAACCGATGGTTACTTTCAGTTCAACCAATCAGTTACAGTCAGTTAAGGCGCATCCATTCATTAAATATATTATTTAATGATTATTTTAGTATTATTTAATGAACTGGAGTGAACAAGGCGCTTTCACCAACTTCTGATGGTCAGTTCAGCTTTAGTTAACCTCATCAGGGTTTATTGGAGTCATGCAGTACTATCACTTGATGGTTGGTTGCTATGACATGTGTTTGATCTCCTTTAGTTGAGATTAAGTCATTTATTGCACTCCAACTTCAGTTAGGGATTGGTGAGTCAATTAGGGTTTTTTTCAAGTGGTTAACTGAGTGGTATTGCATGGCAAAGAGTCAGTTAAGCTATACTCATGCATGGGAATTCGAATTGTCCCTTAGGTATTCGAATTCTTCGTTGAGTTAAGCTATGGCTCATGCATGGGAACTGTAACCCTTTATTGTTTATAAAAGATATAGAGAGGAAAACTATTTTGGTTCCAATTATTGCTAATTCATGTGTATTTGTCAATTATTCTTTGATTATTTTGATTCCTAGTTCCTAGATCATGTGCAAGAATTAATAAATATATGGGCATTGATGCCCTGAACCTGTGACTTTATGAGTACATGAATCATTGCTATGGAAAGGAAACAACAAGTGGGAGAATGTTGGGTATAGTTTATATTCTTTGCATGTGCACATGGAGGGGAGGTGCGCATGTCAGCATTGCAGCTAGACGATCCCAATGGCACCTTCTTGGCTATTTATAGATTTTATGGCTATTTATAGCTGTTTGTGGCTATTTTTAGAATTTGTCTAAAAATATGTAACTTAATCTCGGTTAAGGGATTGGAGTCTTTTTCTAATACGGGTTTACGGATTAGGGTATTTGGATGTTGTGCAATACCTATATTTTTTATTGTGAGGATTTCATAATGGAATGAAGAGAAAATAGGAGGTATGGCTCCAAGGTTTTCTAGTTTTCTCAGTTAAGGGTTTTCAGGGTAAATCTCTGTGTTTATGTGTGAGTGATGTGGTGTGATCTCTATTTTGCTTAAAAGAATCTGTATGCTTTTCTTCTCTACACAAGTTTAAAACTTACACTATGTTTAAATCTACTATAATCTGAAACATGTCTCTACTGACAAATCTAATATGTTAGTAGAGATATAAATAATAAGTGAAAAATAAATAATAGGTCTGTATTTACCTAGTTTATAGTATTAACTTTTGAATATTGAATGAATACAAAAAACAAACTTTAGAGATGGAAACCTAGCTATATACAACCTATGATAACATTTACCATCCTAGG
>LPNX011149789.1:19197-92495 GCA_001517045.1 Pseudotsuga menziesii
AAGATACCATGTGCATTACTCTCAAAATTGTTCTTGACTGTGTGTGCTGCCTCTTCATGCTTCAAGCTCTCAAGTTTTAAGGTGATAAAATTCTAGATTGTTCTTTGCCTCTAAATTTAATTGGATAGATTTGGTCTTTGGAGAGTGCATGTTAAGCACTTCTGGCTCAAACAGAGCCCATGCAATAAATTTTTGTTGAGCGAGATGTGTATTACTAAAAGTTAGATTTGGTGATTTGCAGGTACCTGTATGTTCAGTGGGGCTTGGATATAGCCAATATGTATGTGTTTCTGGGGAAAAAGGAGATACAAACTATGAAGAGATGATTGGAGGAATGCATAAGACATTGATATTGAGAGGGATCGTCTATGATGGAAGTGAAAAGATGGGGAGGAGTCCTTCCAGCTATGGAAGAGAAGACGTTTTCCCTTCACAAAGTCCAAATATAGTGACAGTTACCGTAAGTGATGATAAAGAAGAATTCAACAGCCAAGAGATGATTACAGCTTTGAAAACATTTTCTTGAGATAAATAATTCTGCATCCCATTGTATGTAACCAGACGCATTTTTACTAAAATAAAGGTTCCTAGTAAATTTTAGGGAGATGAAAACTACTAGTAATGTTTTAGAATATTTGTAAAAACCCAACAGGTTGCTAAGTATTGAACTTTTACGGAAGCCATCATATCCATGAAAGAGCTACTAGGTAATACAATGGAGTTGGACTTCCTTCAGAGGTATTAGAAGTGTTTTTGTATTTGTTATAATAAGCGCATATATAACTGTTCGTTGGAATTGTTTCTTTTTGCCATGTTAAATCTTGTGAAATTACTATGTACATTTTTTAGTTATTTGTTTTTTATTTTTACTGAGAAACACAATTTATTGCTTAACATGTGTTGTTTACAGGTAACCTTACTCGCAAGCTTTGTAAAAACATGAAGAGGGATGCTGCTGCAATGTGGATACAGAAGCACATGCGCAGATATAAAGCTCAGAAGCAGAGGTATTAGAAGTGTTTTTGTATGTTATAATAAGCACATATATAACTATTTGTTGGAATTGTTTCTTTTTGCCATGTTAAATCTTGTGAAATTACTATGTAGATTTTTCAGTTATTTGTTTTTTATTTTTACTGAGCAACACAATTTATTGCTTAACATGTGTTGTTTGTAGGTAACCTTACTCGCAAGCTTTGTAAAAACATGAAGAGGGAGGTTGTTACAATGTGGATACAGAAGCACGTGCACAGATATAAAGCTTAGAAAGATCAGAAGCACGTGCAGTGAGGATACAAAAGCACGTGCGCAAATAGAAAGCTCAAAAAGTGGGCCATTGAGTATGAAGATTCTGTTGCTGATGCTTTTCCATTGAGTATGAAGAGCCTGTTGCTGAGGGTTTCAAGCTGCTAAGTATGGTTTTGAAGCTGTCGTGGGATCCAAGTATGGCTTAACAACAAAGTACAATTGGGATGGTTTAGCCAATGTAATATTTTGAAAAGTCATTGGTGTACTAGATGATTTTCATGTAAAGTTATATGGATATAGTTTTTGAGAAAACTCATTTATTGTAATACTTGACATTTCATATAATATAATTTGTGCTGTTTAAAACTTATATGGTTGCACTTTATATTTGCATAATTCAAATATGTATTAGACGATGATAAATAATGTATGTTTTTCTTTTTAATTTAAACATAATACCATATTAAAAATTTATATTGATTAATAATGGACACCATTAAAACTACTAAAATATAATAACCACACATAAAACCACAAAAAATGACTAAATTAGTGACCAATAAATGAGATTAATGACCAAAATTCATATATAAAATAACAAAAAATTGAGAGACATGTGACCAAACAATGAAATATAAATGACCAAAAAAACGACCAAAATTCGCATATCAATGACCAAAAAGCAGTTTTGGTGGCTAATTTGCGGTCTTTTAATACGCAACCAAATTTGGTCATATTCTAGTTTGCCATGTGGTCATTAATTTGGTCATAAATGTGGTCATATATTTGGTCATCGATTCAAATATGACAAAATTAATGACCAAATATATGACCAAATTAATGACAAACTAACAAGTTATAAATGACCAAAATAAAAATGACCAATTTTGGTTGCATAATAAAAGACCGTAAATTAGCCACCAGCGATCGCCAAACCAAAAGTGGTCATTGATATGCAGATTTTGGTCATTTTTTTGGTCACTAATCTCTCATTTTCTACTAGTGACCCAAAGAAGCATTTGAGCATATTATACATAAGTTGGGATTAATATCCTTACAATGAATAAAAAGGTGATAAGGAAGCATGTCAGGGGGAGATATGTTGACATGGGGAGCTGACAAAAGGAAGCATTGAGATCCCGGGGGATAGTCTATGAATTTATCATCCAAGTTATCATTCGAAGAAATTGTTGCAAGAAGAAAATTTTAAAACACAATGGTCAGTACCAAGTCAAGTTAAAATAAGAAAGATTGGAAATGCATAACAGGTTATCCTTTGTCATTGTTATCAAAGGGGGGAGAATGTTTAGATATTGCCATCAATGCCAAAGAGGGATGATGTTGTATATAGTTGTCATATTTGATGTCAAATGAGTTTGGTAATGAAAAAATGAATAACCAAGAAACATGGTGGAAGGGAAAACTCGTTGTAATAGAAAGGAATAACAAAAGGAAGTTACGAAGTTGGACGGTCCATATCAAAGGAGAGAAAATAAATCGACGATGGGAGGATTTCACAAAGCAGTCGACAGTTCACAGGAGTTGCAGAAAGAGATTTGCAGAATCCCATTCCAGAAAAGTTGGAAGGGACATCCGCAATCCACAATTTGCAATACGGAAGGAAGCCACAATCCATAATCTGCAAATTACGGAAGAAGTTTTGCAGAAAGGGAATTGTTGAAGCAGTTTCCAGAAAAATCGAAATGCATACCTGCAATCCGCAATCTGCAATTGTGGAAAGGTAATTATGGAAAGATTATTGCAGAAGGTTATTTACGGAAAGATAAATGTGAAAATATAAATGCAAAAATATAAATGCGGAAAGTTAAATGTGGAAAAGTAATTGCGGAATAATTTTTTGAAAAAAGTCAAAATGCACACCTACAATGCACAACTTGCAATTGCGCAAATATGTTGCAGAAGGAAATTCTATTCGAAATCACGGTGATAATTTTGCAAGAGGAGATAAAGACGGAAAGGGTGTGATTGCTTAAACTAAATGATGAGTTAATTATTGATAAAAAGACACGATTTAATCCTTACAAGGATGCGATCAACAAATTAGGGAGGTGATTCTCAGAAAGGATACAGTTTTTGATATCAATACACAATGTTACACACACACACACACACACACACACACAAAACTTTAATCTTGGTTGACGTTGTCTCTGTAGTCTAGATACATGTACCAACAACAAAAGACAGATACTAAGGAAGTAATAAGAAATCAGTTACAATATTAAAGATATAATAAGATCTAGAAGTCTAATAAAAACATACTAGGGTGGTAGGGTGGTTCCAGGGAAGGCTATATTCCTGTAATGGAGTCGTAGCCTCCTTCCAGTGGTAGTTGGTAAATAGGGTGTAGTAGCATCCTTTCAGTAGAAGTTGATAAAACCAGGGGATCGTAACCTCCTTGTAGTTCTTGTTGGTAAATAGGGTGTAGTACCATCCTTTTCTGTAGTAACAGGAAGAAACTATTTGTAAATACAATTTTGCAGTAATAAGAAGTATTGGTGGTTTACCCAATTGGGATTCTATGATAAATTTGTGTTATGTGTGTTCAATTTGGTATTATGTGTTAATGAATGAATTAAAAGTGGTTTAAATTGTTAAAAGTTATCAATACTGATTCACCACCCCCCCCCTCAGTATTTTCCAATATTCCAACAATTGGTATCAGAGTTTGTTCCTTCACCACAGTTTAACCACTATAAGGACGATCCTACTTAAAAACCACTATTGATCAATAAGAAGGGTTAGACACTAACATGCCTCCATTATTCACAGGAGAATACCATGCATACTGGAGAGTGAGAATGGAGTTCCAGTTGATGTCGCTTGGATGGAAGGTTTGGGAAGCAACTAAAAAAGGAATATAAAATAGGAGACAACATACCTACAAACAGTTTCGAACCATACCAATATGAGGGTAATGAAAAATCCCTAAATGCCATCTTGAGTGGATTGACAAACTCTGTATTTACAAAATTTATGTGATGCAAGAATGCCAAACATGTTTGGTATAACTTAAATATTATCTATGAAGGGGAATCTAAAGTCAAAGAATCCAAGCTTCATACATATAAGGATAGTTTGAAATCCTTAAAATGAAAGAGGAATAAAATATTGGGGAATACCTTTCAAGCATAGATGAGGTTGTCAATGTTATTAAAGGTCTTGGAGGAAAATTAAAAGAAAGAGAAGTGGTTAACAAGGTACTAAGAACATTTCAAATGAAGTATGACTCACAAGTGTCCACTCTAGAAGAAAAAGATGATATTGATGCCATGACAGTAGATGAACTACATGGGATATTCACTGCATATGAGATGAGGACGAGATAGAATGAACCTTCAAGAAAAGAGGCAGCATTTAAAGTACTATCCAAGGATAAATTAGAGATCCTAGATGATGAAGAAGATCTCTTCATCAAAAAACTTGATAAAGGTACTGGGAAATATAAAGGAAAGACACCTTTGAAATGTTTTAACTATGGGAGAATTGGATGTTTTGTCAATAAGTGTCCTTACCAAAAATAAGAGGAGAGTGATCATGAAGAATCTTATTTTCATAAGTGTAAGGCCATGGATAAGAAGAACTTTAAGAAAAAAGAAGGAAAACTTCTATTCCAAAGAAGATAGTGATAATGAAAGTAAAGATGAAGAAATCCTATTCATGGGAATAGATACTCAAACTCAAAATGGCGAATCATATGAGGAATCGGAAGTGGAGCTAGAAGCTCAATACATAGATGTTGTTGATGAAATTGAAAAATGTAGGAGAAGGAACAAAGTTTTGAAAGAGAAACACAATTTTCAAACATCGATGAGGTCTCCAAAGATGATAATGAGCATAACAATGCCATAGATAAAAATGACATTCAGTATGAGGAAAAGCAAGAAGGAGATGTAAAAGAATACACTGATAAAGACGAATATGAAGAAGGATATAGTGATTATGAATTCCTTTTCTAAGATATTGCATGATCTAAAGAGAACCCTGAAAATAACATTAGGAGGGATCATATACTCAGGGGGAGTTAAATTCATAAAGATCAATTAGTTTCTAATGCTGAGGTATGATGAAATCTATCTTCCTAAAAAACAAGAGATGATCAAGGTTAAATGATAAGACTGGTGCATGGTTAACATAGAGAAAAGGTGCATAAAATTGGCTGAAAGTAGACTGAGAGAGACTCAATAATGGAGCATAAGGAAGCACAATGATAGGGGGAGTCTATGAATTTATCACTTAGGTTATCATTCAAAGACTTGCCACAAGAAGGAAAATAAGGATGCTAACTAAGACTATCATTCTTCAAGCAATGATTAGTACCAAGTCCAATTAACAAAGGGAATATACATGTTGGCAACGGAATTTGTTAGAAAGAAGAAAAGGCAGCATGTCATGGGGAGATAAGTTGACAAGAGGGGTTGTCAAAAGGAATCCTTTCTCATTAATGTCAAAGGAGGATACAATTAAGGAGATGTTTCCATCAATTCTAAAGGGGGAGAATATTGAGTTTAGTTGTCATTGATGTCAAAGAAGTTCATTAATGTCAAAAGAAGTGATGATGTGGTTGTTGAGTATGGTTGTCATTGATCTCAAAGAGTTTCAATAATGAAAAAGGAAAAACCTAGGATAAAGTTTGCATAGATAAAATAATCATGTTGTCCCCCATGATCTGGATACTTCATCATCTAAAGTTCATTGAATCATACATGTTAGCGTAACTCATCCAGTCGTTGTGAAAACGGTCGATGTAACTCATTTAGTCACTGCAAAATGGTCAGCGCTACTTATCCAGTCGCTGTGAAATAGTTAGTGTAACTCATACATTCGCTGCGAAATGGTTGGCGTAACTCATCCATTCGCTGCGAAATGGCCGACTGAATCATCCATGTCGTCGTAAGTCATCTAGTATCATCGAAATGACCGGAGAGGTTGGGAAAATATTATTTCAGCACAACTAAAATAAATCCACAGACACATTCGGAGGTGACTCATGAGTGGGCATCAAAACTATCAGAGAGGTTGAGAAAAAATTACCGATAAAGGTCGCTGAGAAACTGAAAGAAATCCGCCGACACTGTCGAAGGTAATTCGCGAGTGGGCGCCAAAATGATCGAAGAGATTGGGAAACCACTGTCTATAACAAAGATTACTGAGTGTTTGGGTCAAATCAGAGTTCATTAGAGGAAATTTCAACTCAAAATGGGCCTCCTAAAAAGAATTAATAAAATAATAGTTAAAATAATAAAATAATATCTATTAATTTTGGAGGAAGAAAAGAAAAAAACTACTTTTTTGTTTGTATTTTGACATATATCCCTGTGTTTTTACTCAAATTTTGATCGGGAGAGCTCGTTGTATGTAGAACTAAATTTTGCATCCAACGAGTACCCACTTGGCATACTTTTGATGGACCCTGCTACCCCAAAAACAAGAAATACCTAAAAAAATGTGATGATGACATCATCATCATGTTTTTTCAGGTATTTCTTATTTTTTGGGTAGCAGGGTCTGTCAAAATTATGTCGAGTGGGTACTCGTTGGATGCGGAATTTAATTATGCATCCAACGAGCTCTCCCAATCGAAATTTGAGTAAAAACACGGGGAGATATGTCGAAAATACAAACAAAAAAAGTAGTTTTTTTTATGATACCTATCCCCAAATTTATATTAAAAAAATGTTTTAGACCTATACGGTATTTCAAATTTAAATCAATTTCATTGGCTAACACATGATGACATGGAATTTGAATGAAAGTTAAAAGGCCCATTTTGAGTTGAAATTTCCTCTAATGTTTCTTCGATATGGTTGAGTGATGCACACATATGTCGATATGTCGAGAAAAGGTGACAATGTCACAATCTCGAAGGGGTTTGTGAAATTTTGAAAATTTATTATATGACCACATGGGTTTAAAGAAGTCGACAAGAGCCTTATATGCCCATAAAGAGGGTTGGGGTTAATCCCGCAAGGGCTAACGGATTCCAATAGGTGCTTGGTTATTTCCGCAGGGGCAAAGGTTAAGATCACAAGAGGGTTAAGGAATCCCATAGGATTGAGATAGAGGAATATCACATTTTGAGAAATATGAATCCCATAGGTGAAGAATAGATGAAGCCCACAGGCCAAAAATGAAGGAATCCCAAAGGCCTGAGATGGAAGTAAACCTGTAGATAGAAGAAGATGGCAGAAAAAATTGAGGGTTTGCAATGAACATAGAAGAAGGACGCAGTCCTAAGATGTCCAAAGAGTTTTTAATCAATTAAATTAATTAAAATTATGCAATGAACAGAATTATGAATTTAAGAGTAATTAACAGAGATTTGAAGAGGCACGAGGATGAAAGAGAACAAGTTCATTTTGTAAAAGTGAAATGGTTAAATGATAAAAGAGAATATATAAATAGAAGTATGAAATGAAAATGGTGTGTATCTGGTGTCCATATCAATGTAGCAACAACAGAAGTCAGACCAAGGAAGTGATGAAAGATCAGTGGCAAAATTGAAAGAAGATATGTAAGTATGAAGAAATCAAACTAGAGTGGTAGGATGGCACTAGAGTAAGCAACAATATTTCTAGGGGATCATAGTATCCTTCCAGTAGTAGCTGGTAAATAGGGTGTAGTAGAATACTTTCAGTAGCAGCTGATAAAATCAGGGGGTTGTATCCTCCTTCTAGTAGTAGATGGTAAATAGGGTGTAGTAGAACTAGGGGGTCATGGCCTCCTTCCAGTATCTGCTGGTAAATAAGGTGTAGTACCATCCTTGTCTATAATAACAGGAAGAAGAAACTATTTGTAAATATAGTTTTGCAGTAATAGGAATTATTGGTGGTTTACCCAATTGGGATTCCACGATAAATTTGTGTTATGTGTGTTCAGTTTGGTATTATGTGTTAATGAATAAATTAAAAGTGGTTTAAACTATTAAAAGTTATTAATACTGATTCACCCCCCCCTCCTCTCATTATTGTCCACTATTCCAACAAAATATTGTTGGGTAGTCTAATTTGTCAACAAAAAAATTTGTATTTATTGGAAGAAGGAATACTGATCACCTTTCTTCCTCCATCATCCCTTGTTTTATTACAAGTTTTGGAAGGATCCAAAAATCCAAATATGTGGACGAGGGATTTTTAAAATCAAAATTTGAACATATATGAATGAAAGTGAACCATCTAGATGTTCAATCCAAGAAATGCAACATGGTGTGATGTAGAAATTATGAATAAGCTTAGAAACCTTGGAATTATGAATATGATTAGAAACCTTGGAATTATGAATAAACTTAGAATCCTTTGATAAATTTTTCTATGTTGATTGTGATGTGAGTGACACAACCATAGGACTAGTGATGAGCAAAAAAGGAATTCTCTTTGATACTTAGCATCCTATTGCTTAATTCAATGAGAAGCTGAATGACACCAATCATTATAAGTATTCGTTCTATGACCAATACTTTATGCAATTGTGCAAGCATTGAAGAACTGGAGGCATTACTTGCTTCCCAATGAATTATTTTATATACAAACCATCAAGAATTGAAATATTCAAATAGTTATTCAAGTTTCAATTACAGACATGTGAAATTAGTCGAGTTACTGCATTTGTGTTGAAACAGATATAAGGAAAATCAAATAGGGTAGCTAATGCATTGAGAATAAGAACCATGATGTTTTCTACCATGACAGTGGAGGTACATGGACAAGAAGAAATGAAGAAATTATATGAAGAAGACCCATATTTTGTTGACGCATGGAGAATGAGAAAGGAGCCATGGACTAGTGAAAGAAATCCATACTTAGATTATTTTATCGACGAGGGAATTATTTTCCAAGAATCATCAATTATGCATACCATGAGGATTGATATGACATAATTTGATAAAAGAGATCCACAATGGAGTCTTAAGTGGACATTTCGGTGTTGATAATACAAAAACATTGGTAGAGGAAATATATTACTATCCATGATCACAATAGTGGAAACTGAGAGATTAGTGACCAAGAGACCAAAAATTTTGGTCACCACAGTTTTTTTCATGGGATAAATGACCAAAATTGATAAATTTAAGTGAGATAACTAAAAACAACCAATATAAATGACCACTTTTGGTCATGGGATAAAAACAAATTAAAAGGGACCAAGATAAATGACCAAATTTGGTCACGGGATATCTAAACTAAAAATGACCACATAACAATTGGTCATTTATTTGGTCATTTTTAACGGGGTCTCTGAATCCATCTATAGTGTTAGAATTTAATAAATTATAACACACACACACACACACACACACATATATACACGTCCTTATATTAATAAATATGAATTAATGCAACCCAGCTATATGACTAGAGATACCCTAGGAATGGAACTAAGTATAGAGTGAAGACGACATAATATATGATGCAAATTAGCATAAAGTCCATATCCGAAACAATGTGTATCTCTCATACAACACTAAATGCTATGATAAATTTCCCCTACAAGTCATATATCTAAATCAACAATTATAAATTAGTAAAAGCATGCAAATATCAACAATTGGGGATGTTATATTGTATATGTAAATATAATCATTGTTACACCCAATTCCTATTTGTAGAATGAAGATGAATAGGTTGAGAAGAAATTTAATTAACATAACATTAAAACTAATTCAACTACAATATCCATCTCCAAGTGATGAATAAATGGTTTTTGTAAAATGACACTATAAGTGACCATTGTCGTAGTATCATTACCTGGTATTATCTTCTTTGATGATGTCTCCTGAGGGAAGGTAACATCCCTCCTTTAAACTAATCTATATTTTTTTGTTGTATTCAACCATACTTTGTTATACACTTAACATCATACAACATTTCATTAAATAAATAACACAAATATTGACCCTTTAACGTATATATTTACATTTTTAATACTCATTCTTGAATATGTACACTTGTGCATTCAAATAGATATTATCTCTTACATTTATCACAATTAAATGCCTTAACTGTTTATACATATAGATGAATTTCTTAAAAAAAACTAATATTAGCAAACATAACAAGAGATAGCGTAAGAAGATATCCCTTATATTTATGTTTTCTACGCTTTACCATTTATTCAAATTTTGGATACAATTAAGTTAAAAAATTATCAACATAATTTTATCAGCATGTAATATATATATATTCAAACTAGAAATTCACTATACTCAAATGGTGAGTCTATAACCTAGTCCAAAGAGACCAGTTAGGTCAGTTTAATTTGAAAAATTAAAAAAACTAACTTATGATAACTTAACCTCCACATTTGCCAACTTCCCTACCACTTAATCATACTCATTACTTTTAGAAACGTACACCTTCTCCAAAAATAAAATATGAGCTAAAACTAGAATATCCCTATGGTAATGGATGCATTTCAATGTTGACCATGACTCAATATGTATTTAAAAACTTTGTCTAATCCCTATCATAATGGACACATTGTAGTTATGATAGATGCATTGGAATGTTGGCCATCCCTCAATATGTATCGGGGAGCTTTGTTTTTTATTGTTGAATTTGTTACTTCAACAGAACAATTCATTACGGTACCTGTGACGTTGGGAATTCTTAGAGTGATATTGATTGGTTATAGGAAACGTATTTACTATATGAAAAACAATAAGTTAGAGATAAAATATAAAATTCCTTGAAAAAAAAAAGAATATGTACTACCAATAGTAGAGTAGAACCGCAAAAATATACAAAATACATTATGTTGTGTTGGTTTCAAAAAATAACACATATGGTTCCTTTTTTCACAATACAAGATACATTCCTAAAATGTTGATAGTCTAACCAAATTTATTTTCTTGGAACAGTACAAATTATAATAGGAGCCTTGGTTCAAAATGTGAAGAAGATAAAAAATTAAAGAAAGCAACCTTTTGGTTCAAAACATGAAGAAGCTGAAAAATTAAACAAAGCAGAGTAGGATCACCAACGAAATGACGATCCCCACCCAATATTTTTTTGCATGGTTAAAAGCTTAACCCAACATTTTCTCGGTTGTGAAGAAAGGATTGCATAACACAAAATAGCACAAATCTGTTTCTACCCAGTCCAAATCCATAAAAACTGTGGGCGTCCAAGGATGTAATGATCTTTTTCAAGGTTTCCTCAGCACTAACCACTTCTTCATCGATTCATCACAGAGGACCGCACATGGCTCGAATCACAACTTTTGGGTGCTAAAACCAGGTAGCTTTTTCAATTCATACACATCTATATTATTCTCCCAACTCGCATTGACTATTTTGAAGGCCTCACTATCAATGAAACCACTTCATACTCGAAAATGAAAATCGAAGCTATTTTGATAAAACCCTCATTGAAACCCCCGAGAAAACAAGGGGATTCTGAAATTATTGATTCCATAAAGAATTCTATTGATTCCATAAAGAATTCTAATGAAGATGGAGAAAAAGTAGTTTTGCTCCTTAAAAGAGCTTAGAGGCCGAAGAGCTCCTAGAAAAACCTCAAATTCTAGATTTGAATTTAAAGAAAAAATTTGTATGGAAGGTCATTAAAATCCCGAAACCATGTAGCTTTTTCAATTCATACACATCTATATTATTCTCCCAACTCGCATTGAAGATTTTGAAGGCCTCACTATGAATGAAACCAGTTCATACCCGAAAATGAAAATCCAATCCATTTTGATAAAACCCTGATTGAAACCCCCGAGAAAACAAGAGGATTTTGAAATTATTGATTCCATAAAGAATTCTAATGAAGATGCAAAAAAATTAGTTTTGCTCCTTAATAGAGCTTAGAGGCCGAAGAGCTCCTAGAAAAACTCCAAATTCTAGATTTGAATTTAAAGAAAAAAATTGGTGTGGAAGGTCATTAAAATCCCAACTGTTAAAATGAAGAATGTAGTTAGTTTACTTTAGTAGGAATTCAAGTAGCCTAGTTATGTGCCAAGTCCTTTTGAGATGAATATTTGATCCCCAAAATCATACCCTGTACTCTTTCAATAGCTTCCTTCTCTTCTATATGCTCCAATATACTTTCAATGGCAAATGGATCCCTCAATGGTACTCTTCTTTCCATTGTATTGTGCTCTATACAAATCTCTTTTTTTTTTATATGTAATTGACAAATATCTATTCTCTATAATCTACAGCTCACAACCTCCAGGTTTCCATGTCATTTACCTTTTCATTTCTTAAAACATAACTTCAGTCTTCTAGTTGGAAGCTACAAATCTATAGTTTTAAATGTCGCAATTACTACTGGGCATGATTTGGAGTGCCACAAAATTATTCCTTGAATTTGTTTTCTATTTAATCTACACTACACATGTTGAACTTGTAATGCTAACTTTGTTAAATCCTATTCTTGAAAACTAATATGTGATCAAGCATTAACCAACCTCATACTTTATGTTTAAAGGAGAATGACCCCTCCAAATGGATTGACACCACTATAACCATCTCTCCATCATATTTCTAATTATCCACCTTGTATTTAAGTGTAGCCTTATTGCAGAGGAGAGGCACACCAACTTATAAATGTTTATGATCTCATAATATAAGTAAGCTTCCCACTTTTCCATCTTAGATCGCTACATATAAGAATTACCCATGTATCTATGTTTTATATAAACAAATCTATAGTGGAATCATCTCACAAAGGCTCTCTAGAGTATAATTGCATGCATTGTTTCTATTAAATGATAATTGCATCCAATGTTTATTATCCTAACCATACTTAAATGATTTCCTAAAGGTATTGTATAGAATTGGAATGCATTGTGGACATGGATGATCTTAGTGGGATCAATGTTGGTCATATGGACATTGGACACCTAGTTAAGGGGATTTGCTCAATATCATTTATATGCTTCCTACTATGTTTGGATAGATAGGAATTTACTTACGAGATTTATACTCATTTTTCAATTTGCTAATTTTATGCAAATTCAAGCTAGGCTTGCAAGAGGAGTTGCACCTTGTCTGTACAACACTCATGTTATTATCTTCTTGGTAATTATTGTCTAGGGACAACATTACGCTTGTTATATGATTTTTTTCATAGTCATACATTTTAAAGTTTGAATATTGCTCCAAATAAAGCACAACTACTTGTATCATACTAAACTGTAACTGGGTTGACATTAGCTACAAGAAAGAGATATATAACTGATTGTTGTCATGGAACTTCCATTAATGACAACTTTTCATGGATATATGGTATACCTTGACCCTATTACCTTATATATGCACCCCTTGGGGTATAACAGTTCCTGTCCTGGAAACACATAACATATTCTGTGGGACACATCCCTTGACAACACAAGATGGGTCCCATATATGGTTCCCATCTTGTTATATGCATTTTGTTACTTTTGAGTGGTCAACATGGTTACTGTAGTGTTGGAAACACTTTTGATAATTAAATTTTAGACAATTCCACTATTTTCTGTCATTCCAACACCATTTTGGCTTTGTTTGTACTTTGTCCTAGTAAGTACTGAGAGTTATCTACTAGCGAGTATATCAATCATTTATACATCAAATCATGCCATCTAGGTACATCCAGTGATGATAAAAACACTTTATTGGTGGTGGGTTTAAGTTGTTTAGGGATCTATGTCATTTCCTAAATTTTACAAGTGGATGTTGTTCGGATATTGTAATTATCCATTGACACTTAATTTTTTGATAGGACGTCTAACTAATTAGTTAATTTTTCTAAATTTATTTGATGAGTTGTAGGAATTCTACATCAAAAGTTATAATAAAATATGAGAATGTCTGTTTGGCATACATACACTGCATCTCTGAATTTCAAGGTTATATACAATATGACATGTTTTTGAACATGTGGCTATTCTTTTGTTGCAGTTCCCTTTCTAAGATCATAAAGACTGGTTTTTCTGCCATAAACCTTATCTATTTTTTTTACAGCAGGCCCAGATGAGGTGCTTCTCAATTTCCCATGTACTGTATTCTGGTCATATGCATATCAACATATAATTTAAATAGTTAAAAGTTTGCAAGAACAACTATCCTGTCAGAAAGAGTAAAGCTGAAAATTCTATGGCGTATGGCATGTTGTTGAGGAATGGAGCTAAGAAATGGTTTAGCAAAACAGAAATAGGTATCATTGTTAATTCAATGACATTCATTAATTTGGTTCATATGGTGGTTGTACTTTCTTATGTGGCTTCTGTTTATGAATATTTTGGTAAAAGCCAAAGTAAAGAGTGCATGAGAGAGATTGCATCTGACGTGTGTTAAAAACGTTCATCTGATTAAACATATGGAGAGATTGCTTCTGTTTATGAATCTGAGGTGTGTTAAAAAGGTTCATCTGATTAAACATATGGGGAGATTGCAGAAGCTTTCTTCCATCCGAGTTAAACCCATGAAGAAGTTGTAGAAGACCTCTTCCATGTGAGAATCATGTCTAATAAAGATACGTTCAAATGTATTATGCATGGGTGTGCATATGTGCCACTATAATCTATGTAATTATCAGTGTTAGATTGTCCTAGGGATAAGTTTCCAAAAATGACTTCTATACAAAGGAATGGCAAATGAACATCGGCTTAATTTCCTCATTCATCGGTTTTCGTTCTGCCATAGGTTCTATGCATTTCCTAAAGGACATTTCATATACTGTGAAAATGGTTATTGCCATGTAGTCCAACATGCCATGAAAGTTGACATACAAGAATCTCACTCTCTGAAATAATCTCACTGTTTGTAATTTAAAGATCTTTCATCTGGAAAAGGAATTAAGGAAAAGTCTAGTTGTTGTAATTTGTATATTTAGATGAATATCCTCTCTATAGTGTGAATTTCCCTTATTCTTATCGATATAGAATAGTTAAGATCATAATATAGTTCCAATTTATCTTAATGAAAGGGGTATTGTCTATTGACAAAAGGTGCTAGGGAAAAAATATATGCATTGAAAATTCAATTATATAATTTTCATTGAACATCATATTATGTTATCACATTTTGTGGTGTTCAACTCAGGCATAATTTCGAGATTAGCCAGCTCAAATTGGCTGTGATGAATATGCAGTTCATAGAAATGAAAATGGAACTTATATTGATGTGAAAAACACCAAAATATGTCAAGGAACTAGAAAGAGTATCAATGAATAGTAGTTATAGTAGTTATAGCTATAACAAGGGATGTGCATGAAACAACACTGGGAAGTGTTATTAGAACTGCTAGCATACCCCATTTCCAATTTGGAAGAACAAGGTGTTGATTTCTTCCTCAATCTCCCTTCCTGATAGCTCTCAAAAACATCAGTGAACAAAAGAACAAGGTTTGCATCCGTGAAAGGTTGTATGGACATATTGAACTGTAACTGGGTTGAAATTAGCTTCAAGAAAGAGATATATAACTGATTGTTGTCATGGAACTTGCATCCCGTTTTTATGTTGCATTCCAAATTGAAACATTGAAGTTTCACCATAAATTGTTAGTTCGATATAGGAACATAATTCATCAACATCATTGGATTTTTCTTTAATTTTACCTCATTTATTTCTTGAATTTAACATCATTGCTTTTATTTTAGATGTGGTGTTGAGCATTATTATCCCTGCTTTGTACGATACTTTTGTCTGCTTGCAATTGGGTCTCACCATGAACTGTTGGCCTAGATATAGAAACATATTTCATCAACATCATTCCTTGCATTCATTGAATTTTCCCTCATCAAGTATTTTGAGCAAGTATTGCATTAACTTAATATCAAATACCATACACCTATTTGGAGTGGATAAGAAATGCCGTTTAAGAATGAACATGTATGATGAGTTTCAGCTGGGTTCAATAGGATTTTGTGATTATTGTTTCTAGGTGAGATCCAGGCGAAGTTTATACCGATTACTTGTTTGATTTATTGAATGAGACTCGACAAGAGTCTTGCATATTATCTAGTTCTCACAACATTATTATAGTGCCATTATTCACGAGGGAGGTTTCTCATTCTTACCTAGATAGAGCTAGAGGATAATGATCCAAATGCCAATATATGAGTTGAATTAGAATTTACAAGGTTTTCTCGATTATATGTTTTTGTGTTACCTCTTTTTTGTCTAGATACTCTTTCAGATTGTGGTAATTGGAAATACATTTAAAATGCCTATACCTAACTCTTATTTGTTTTGTGTCAGAAACACCGAATGCTTCTTTCAAACCACAAAAAAATGTTGGGAAATCAATTTCATCTGTATTGGAGAAAATTCGTCTTCGAAAGCTCTAGCTTGAACAAAAGTGGGCCTTACACATTAAATTTCCATCTTTCACAACTTTAATTGTTACATGTTTGTTGATAGGAAAGAGGATTCAGTGGGTACTCAGATTAAAGAGTTTATTCTTGACGATAGTTTTGATTAATGATTTTAAGCAAGGATGGGAAGGGGTCTAGTGGAGTGTTGGAAAGTTCTGAAGATGATACATCTTCTGAGGACTCTTTGGAGGAAAGTCATCATACAAGCCTTTCAAGTAATCGAAAGCTCCATCTTGAACAAAAGTGGGCCTTACACATTAAATTTCCATCTTTCAGAACTTTAGTTGTTACATGTTTTTTGATAGGAAAGAGGATTCAGTGGGTAATCAGATTAAAGAGTTTATTCTTGACAACAGTTTTGATTAATGATTTGAAGCAGGGCTGGGAAGGGGTCTAGTGGAGTGTTGGAAAGTTCTGAAGATGATAGATCTTCTGAGGACCTTTTGGACGAAATTCATCATACAAGCCTTTCATATGGTGATAAGAACGAAGACGAACGTTTCAAGGAGATGCCTCAAATGGAGGTGAAATTCATAGAATAAACAAAACAAACAATAACTGAAACATTAAATTCCTTTAGTTTTTTATTTGGTTTTACCTTCACAGGATGGTCTGATGATTGCATTTGGTAATCAAATTTCTTCCAGAATGAAGAAGGAATTTCAGAAGAAGTTAGTTTCATGGATTCTATTGCTAATGAAAGTGGCGTTCCTCAAACACCAGATAATCACGGTGAAACAAGCCAGTGTGAGAAGGTCAGTTCTTGGGCTAGGTAATTTTATCCAAGTTTATAGGGATCATTTCCTTTTCTTCCTGGGAGGTATAGAATATTGACTATAATCTCACATATATACATATCACACCAAATCTCTCCCTTGTTTGTTTTATCTATGATTGGATATGTTCTACACTTTTTAGGAATATACTTGTGATGTTAAATTTTGAACAAATAAGAAAGTATAATATGTACATCAATTTTTAGTTCAAGATTGGATATTTGTGCTCGACATTCATTTGTCTCTAGAATTTAATTAGGAAATACACAAAAGGATTTTTTTTCTTATGCTAGAAAAGCAATCGATTTCCTGCTTGATCAGTGGAAAATGAAAGATTGTGCTGGAATTAACTTGGAAATTGGCTCCTACTTATCACCTATGCATGGTAGAAGGAAAGATAATGCCAAGACCAATGGTGTATTCCGAGCACCAATTGAGGACACCCAGATTTGAACGAATACATTTATATGTTTTTTCATGAATGCATTTATATGTTATGCTAGTGAATGTTTGTAATACACAGCCACTTATATAGTTGCTACTGCATGTAAGATCTATTTTGCAATTCTCAATTGAGCTCTGGAGAAGATCAAGAGGAAAATCCTGATGATAGCACGCAAGATGATGAGATTCTTTTTCAACATTACCAAATATGAATTTGAAGCTTGATTCACATCCAGATGATGATGAGTAAGTATCTTGCATGTATTTTTTCTTTTCTTCTATCTTTGGTTTAATTGTATTTTGAATCTTTTCCTCTGGATTTTAACAGGGTCTTAGGATTTTATTTTTGGAAAGTAACCTCCAAGTGAAAAAAAACAATAAGCTTTTCTTATTTTGTTAATAATTGATGGGTCTAGTTGGATGTAATTTCATTTTTTTCTTGTCCTGGTTAAAATTTTATTGCATGGAAATTATTGAAGCTCAAGCTCAAGGGATGCTTTATATATATATATATATTTGATGTGTGTTCTTGTACAAATTTCATGAATTGTGGGTTCTTTTGTTCAGAAATTTCATCTCTTAGAGGTTCCATGGATCTTATCCCTGTGAATTATCAGCCTTGGGGATGAACTCAAATATATTTATGGAAACTAACAGCACAGTGTTTCACTTCACATTAACCCCAATATACTAGGCAATCTAAGAGAGAAGATCCTGAATATATGTCAAAAAGTTTCAGCCCTTTAGAGCAATCTTTTTATGCATAAACTAGATCTGAAATCGTTGCAATTAATGCACTTTTATTATAATAAATTTGTCCTATCATCTTCACTATAAATGTTAAATTCCTTAACAATTTCAGACATAACTTATGTCAAATCACTATAACATATAAGTGCTAGAAGTTACCAAATCACTAAGACAGTGATAGTTGAAATTCAAGTCTGCAAAAGGAGAATTTTGGAGAGATGAAACATTTATAGATATAAACAAGAGATGAAGTTTATGTATGTACTTTCAGCTTATCATAAGTTGGTATAACCCTCCAAGTTGTTTAAAACCCTAGTCATGGAAAACCAAGAAAATCCCCAGCTCCACCAAAGATACTCGAACAAGCTAAGGGTCGTAAGGTACTCTCAGATCCCTCTTGGTCCCTGATTTTTCAAAAATTATGAAAGTATTCAGAGGTGTACACTGTGACATCTTGTATAACCTGAGGTGTAATTTATTTTGCACCAATAGAAGCGAGGTCATTCTATAGCCCCAGCTAAAATGGAAAATAATTCAAGTTTGCATGTGGGTTGCTTTTATCTTTTTAGTGCTTAATCTATCTGGGGTTAAGATGGGTCTATGCTATTAATAGGAAAGTCCCATCTGTTTGAGTTGTAACACTGAAATCCAATTAATATTCATATTCTTGACATATGCTTTCTTTCAAATTATCTCACCTTTGACAGAAGAATGTTGCTTTACCTGGGCAAGATGTAGTTGAATTGTTTCCTAGCAACTCTTGGGCTCTTACCACTTGCATACCATTCTTAGAAAAGAAACATACACCAAGGAATGTACCACCTTGGGCCAAACTGTACCTTTAAAAGGAAAATATTGCAGTACATTTGTCTTCACTAAGCAGTGGTAAATAGGACATTCAAAGGCATTTAGGAAAAATGAATCTCTAGAAAAATCTTCCATCAAATTGCATAATCTTGGCACTGAAATTTGTTGCATTGAATATTAATGACACCAAAGTTATTTAATTTTGGATTCTCCATAGGTTGAATATATCTAAATTATCTGTGGATCTTGATCAATGCATGATATCTCAATGTGATCTTGAGACATCAAAATAGAGGAAATTGAGGTTGTCTATGTCATGTGCAGTTCAAGGAATCAATTGTACTGAGAGAAGTGAGGTGCAGTCGAACCCAATATGGATGAGATGTGTAAAGTAATGTCTAATGCTAATAAATTAAAATGAAATAAAATTTGAGTTCCATAATGAAAAAAAAAACTTGATCTTGTAAACTGCTTTGCGCATTCTAGGGTTAATATGTCTCTGTAAAAAATTACTAGATATAATTCAAGTGAGGTATATATATATTCATTCTGAATTATTGGGCATTTTTGGATCCTGTTCCGTGAGTTCTAGATCCTTATTCCAATATGTATATGTATTTCATTGTATTGAGTCTTACATTCTTATATTGCATTCTCTGGTTTACATAGCAAGAATATTTCATATGTAATATTTGATATTTAAACAATCAAAGGTGTTCCATCTTTTGAAGTCCTCTTTTTTTTCTTGTTCCAGTTCTCTAGGCATGAGATGGGGGTCACTCATGTGCTAGTAACAGGTGGTGCTAGTTATATTGGTTCACATGTTGCTTTTTTACTTCTAAAGGATTCCTACAGAGTAACCATAGTGGTATGAGTTTCTAGAAAGTATTTAACAATGGCAACATTGTAGAACTATGTTTCTGCTTTTATGGTGTAGGGTTAATTTTTGTGATGTGTCTGGTCTGAAATTTGAATAACCTACTTATTGAAGTAAATAATAGATGTCGATCGATATGACTTGGCAATGATACTAGAATTTGATAGGACAATATTTCACGGGGAAACCTAGGGGCTATAAAGATTCTTCAAGAGCAATTTCCAGAACCAGGGAGGCTGCAGTTTGTTTTTGTTGACTTGGGTGATAGCAAAGTTGTATCCTTTAAATAGACTTTTTTTATTATCCTTTGAAGTCACTTGTTTATTATGTTACTTCCAATCATTACCATTCCTTAACTGCAATGCAGGTAAATAAAATATTTGCAGAAAATGGCAGTGCATTTGACGTAGTAATGCACTTCGCTGTCGTGGTTTATGTTGGCGAGAGCACAATGGATCCTCTTTGGTATATATTCATGGCTTTAGTTCATTCTGCTTTTTGGAAGTTTGTGTTGATATTCAAAAAGTGCCTCACATTATGAATATTGTCTGAAGATAAATAATAAGTCCAAATTTTTACAGTACTAATTTGGGGCAGTTTCTAACTCATTGTTTTTTTCTAGGTACTATCATAACATTACATCCAATACATTGACAGTATTAGAAGTGATGGATGCACATGGGGTGAAGAAATTGATTTATTCAAGTGCATGTGCAACTTATGGAGAGCCTGATAAAATTCCTATTACAGAGGAAACTCCTCAGGTGAGTTGATAGCAGGTTTTCAATTAGCATGATATCTATGGCTCTGAGGACACGCTATCTTTTTCTTTCAGAATTTTATAATGTATTTCAGTTGTTATAGGGGAATGAGCCTTTTATTCATTCTTTCCATGTGTTTTCATTATTTATTCTTTATAGCCAACCTGTTGCATGTTCCAATAAATCCATATTGAAAAGCAAAGAAACTGGAATAGGACATTATCCAAGACTTTTCAAGAAAATCAAACATGGTTGTTATGCTATTGAGGTCTGGTTGTAATACTGATAATCTCTATCCACTTTTATAAGAATGGAATCGTTTACCTAGACTGCATCTTTATAGGATCTCTAGTTATGTAACCACTTACAATCAGGATATTTTACTCCAAGTCTATGTTGTCTGAATATTATGTTTTAGGAAAAATGCACCATCATTTTCTGGAAATATTAAAATTCATATCAGTAAACGACTTTCAAATCCAGGTATTTCAATGTAATTGGCTCAGATTCAGAGGACAAGTTAGGGGAAGCACCAAAACCTGAACTTCGGGAACATGCGCGAATTTCGGGTGCATGCTTCGATGCAGCAAGGGGAGTTATTTCTAGATTGAAGGTATGTTTTAAACTTTTAATAGTATGGTGTCATGGATTTGGGCAAATTTTAAAAATAATGGCATAACTATTTAATCTTTTCTAGGTTGTGGCATATAAATGCTCTCACACTAATTTCAATATCTTCAATAAAAATAAACATTTACATTTATTTTGATAGTTTCAAAATGCAAAAAAATAATCTAGTGAGATGTTGATGCTTCAGCCAATATCTCATGTTTCGTTTAGAACTATATATGAAGTTCGAACTACAAGTATGCAATTTGTTTAGGGTTTCTAATAAGGAAAATATTTTAGCAAAACAAATTGTCAAAGACCTAGTCTCTCATAAAGTTTCCTTGGAGCATATTGGTAGGTCTTTTAAGCATTTCAAACTATAAGGAAATTCCGATTCTTACTGTATCTATGGTTACAATTACAAATGAAACTTAAATGAAATATATACTATGTGGATCTGTCTTGGGATGCAATAAGTCAGTATTATCCATCTTTGTCACTTCCAATGGCTATTCTTAACATTGATGTTGTTGGTTGAATTTTATGGTGATACTGATTTATGGGTGGGCTTCTTTAGATACTTATTTTTAATATTTTTTAATTCCATTAATTTCCAGAATGTTGTTATTAATGAATAAATGTCATATTTTTACATATAAAGGGTGTCAGGTTCAATTCAAGATAGTGTTCTACAGGGATGCACCCCCAAACAGGGTGGATGACTGGGTTATGTCCTTCATCTGTCCCATCTGATGGGCCTATTCCCAGTTGGTATAAGATGTCAGAACTTAGGAAAGTCCTTGACATCCAGTTATCCCTATACTATCAGGCAGTTTCTCCAACTAGGAAAAAAAAAATTCTTTTCATTTCCTTCTATTTTTTTAGGAAGGCCCTCTATACCTTAAAAGTAAAACCCCTTAATATGCATGTAAAATCCATAGAGGTTACAATATTACTTTTATCTGTATTTCTATGGGGCTCTCCATTTCCAAGAACCCATAAAATCCTAGGAAATCTGGGTAGTCTCTCCAGCTGTCCTGGAAACTCGTCCTCCTGACCCTTCTTCTACAACATTGGTTTTCATCTTCTGTGTAGTCCAGTATTGATTCCTTACACATACATTCTGAGAGATTAATTTAGTAACATGGTCAATTACCATAGAAGGCACTATACTGTGTACAAACTAAACTTGGAACTTTGCGGGGTTATATTTTACGTACTAAATCTAAGACTAATTTTTTAGATTAATTTAGTAACATGGTCAAGTACCATAGAAGGAACTGTACAATGTGAAAACTAAAATTGGAACTTTGTGGGGTTATATAAAGCTAAGACTGTTTTTATTAATTTAGAGTCCTCGACTAATTCCTTGAAGCTTGATTTGTTAGCTGAATTATGTTGTATTTATAATTTTCACTATATTTTCTTGTGGTCTCGATAACAATCCCACATGAAACTTTAGAGCTGTCTGTAACTGAACCGTATATTGATGATGATTGAATTTATTAACTTCAGTAGATCAGCTTATTTGTCAACATATAGATTATTTTGACTATAAAATCCGACCTTAGTGCTACTTTCTTCCTATTATCAATGCAGGTTAAAGGAACAGATTATAATACTCTGGATGGTACTTTCATTAGGGACTACATTGATGTGACAGATTTGGTGGATGCGCATGTCAAATAATTGGTTAATGTTCATCCTGGTGAAGTAAGGGTATACAATGTTGGCACTAGAAAAGGTATGTAAGTCTTAACATAGCAGTAGTTCTTGCTTGTTTCTGTTGCGTTGGGTCTAAGCACTGCCTTAATTTATTTTTCAACCTTTTCTTACCTGTGTCGTTTTGATGTGGACAGGAAGGTCATTCAAGGATTTTGTAGAAGTTTGCAAAGTTGCAACAGGGGTCAATATTATAGTAGAGTATCTTGGTCGGAGGCCAGGAGATTACGTAGAAGTATATAGTGATCCTTCCAAAATTAACTGAGAGTTAAAGTGGACTGCAAAATATACAAATCTAAAAGAAATCCTTACTATAGCCTGGAAATGGCAGAAAGCACATCCCAAATGGGTATCGATCATCCCTGGTAGCGGTGATTTGATTTTCCTATGTGGTACAGAGTTTAATATCTATATGTTGCCATTCATTGATAAATCATTTGCAATGCCCATGGTTATCCTATGTGGGATACACCGAATCTGATCATATTGTACAGTACATGAGAAAATTACTTGCGGGAATCTATATAAAATAAGAGTAGTTAGGATATTCATTGAGCTTATTTTTCTTCTCCAGCAGGGATGCTCGAGAAACATTTTTCATTATTTCATAGCTGGGAGGTACCTAGTCTACAATTTAAATAGATATAGATCCTACTGATTTTTTAATTTAGTTTTGGAATTGGTCAATAAAATCTAGTTCTTGGAATCCTTTTGATGTAAACAGCTGGGGTAAACAGCAGCTGCATATTCAGTTGAAAAAATGCAAGTTTTTCCAACAAGAGACTGACTCACTCACAAAATAACAGTTGGCCGAAGCCAGATAGGCAGAAAAGTCTCAAAGAGGAATATGTTTCGCTTGAGAAACTCTTGCTTCACTTCAAGGAAGAGATTGCATGTCTCAAGGAAGATCCTGATAGAGGATTTAAAGAGCATAAAAAACTCAAGGAAGAAATGGCAGTGTTGCAAAATGAGTTGCTGTTTCTTCTTACAGGGAATACTTTACCTATACAAGAGAAAAAACTTGATACAGACAGAGATGGTAGCATCAAAGGACTAGAAGATGTAGCTTACATGCCATCTTCTAAACGAGAAACCATTCAAACAGAGATGGCAAACATCAATATGGAGAAAAAAAAGCTTAAACATGATGATCCTATAGATTTTAGAGACCAACAATCGATCAGACTATATATAACCCAAAAGCAAGATGATGCAGTGTCTTCACTAAAGAGTGGCCCCCATGAATCAAACCATAAAGTTTCCTATAGTCGATGTTCTACAGAAATCGAAATCATATTCATCATAA
Source organism: Pseudotsuga menziesii (assembly GCA_001517045.1). Classification (NCBI taxonomy): domain Eukaryota; kingdom Viridiplantae; phylum Streptophyta; class Pinopsida; order Pinales; family Pinaceae; genus Pseudotsuga; species Pseudotsuga menziesii. The sequence goes on from LPNX011149789.1 coordinate 43,822, forward strand.
GTTCTATTCACTTATAATGACAATGTACAGAGATTGACCTAGACAGGTGCCATTGATAGAATATTTGAGTACAAAGGAGGATAGTGAAGACTTAATGTTGTATGAAACTGCAGTCAAAATCTATTTTCATATGGTGCTATGAAAGTGTTCTGTAGGATGTAAATGTGAATCACCATTCTAGTAGCATGGAAGAAGAATTATAGAAGATTCGCAAATACTTTTGCTTCTTTTGTGGATCCATTTCAACAAAGAAGGTCTTCCACAAACATGAGGTGGGTAACTGGGCAGGATTGGGATGTCTTTATACATAGCAGGAGACCATTAGAGGCCTTTTCATGTATTAGTTTACTAAGTGCTTCAGTGACTAGAAGGAATAACAGTGGAGAGAGGGGAAAACCTTTCGTGAGGCTTCTAGAGGCAATAAAAAATTGTGAAGCTGAGCCATTAACTAGAATATAAAAAGTGGCTGAGGAAAACCAGGCCTCCATCCATCTTAATGAAACACCATTGAAACCCTATTTTCTGAACAACTTGTGAGGATAAACAACAACGGGGCTATAATTGATGTTCACCTTCATACGGATCCAGGAATTTATCCTCGGTAGATCAGTGGATTGGATGGATATAGGATGCACCTGTAAGGGATGTTTATACCTTGTTGATGTAGGATATCACATTATCACTGCAATTATAACCTCTTTAGCAGCATGGAAAATAGGAGGGGTGTCTTTAGTGAAATGATCATTTGCAGCCAGTGAGTTTCTGAAGCCTGAGGCATGAACATTAAGCTAAGATTCCAAACAACAGTTCTAGACATTTTTTGGGAGTTCTGAGCATTCCGAAGGTGGTTCTGAGCATGTTAAAGGCATGAGAAGGGTAATACAACAACACCAATCAATTTTGGGCACTCAATATCTTCATTCAACAATAATGAGGAAAAGCATCAAATGATTTACTGTTTCGATATTTCATAGCAGCCCCCTAAATAAGAAAATACAGATGATTATTTTTCTTATCCGAGCAAGGACTGGTGGGAAGAATTAGCTTTATTCCTCAGAGGATCAGAGAATCATGAAAATTGATGATCTGAACATCAAATTTGAGAACCTATCTATTGAAATTCAGTAGAATTTGCCAAGCAAAATGATGATTGGGCCCTCCACCTTTTCCTTTACTATTGCGGATTTATGTTGGACCATAATTTGTGCTGAGAATTAGTGAGGCTGAATATTTGAGGGAGTTAGAGGTTTTGAAGGATTAATGGTTCATTTACATTCATATAAGTGCGATTAGAGGATGTCCATGATTTGAGTTTCTTTACAATAGATTTTAAATTCTGCTCAGGTGACATGAATATCAAAGTTTGGAAATTTTCCCACTATGCGATCAAGTTGCTTTAATCACTGTCTCCTTTGGATGAGGGAAATCTAATAATGTGTCACTTTTTGTGGTGCCTCTACTCATAATTTAACAACTAGCGATACTCATGGCATCCACAAAAAAAGGGGAGATATTAAAATTTAAATTCCCTTTCTGGGATCTTCTCAGTGTCAATATGTGTATGGTGGTAGAGAGAAGCAACAGTTTGTTTTGGAAATTGTGGAACAATCTACAGTGCAGTCCAGAAAAGGATTTCCTTGTCGAATCTCTTGAACACGAGAGGAAAAAGGCTCAAATCCTATAAATAAAAGTTAAACTTATTTCATTTGAAGTGAATTGGAATGAGTGAAGATTCATGTTGATCTGAGGTGATGGGGAGTCCAAGGGTTCTTCCCTAGCAGGAGCTTGGGGTTGAAGACAAGGAGTGAAGAGAAGACCAAGAGTATGCCCTGGCAATGGAGTATTTTAAGATGGTTGACCAAATCACTGTGGATATATAAGGCAAGGCAAAGTTCGAAGATATCTATCCTAGCAGTTGAAGAGTTTCATTTTGATCTGAGGTATGTTGACTAACATTAAGTTTGAAATTTAAGCCTAAAATTTTGTTGGGGCTCCATCTTAAGTTTTTCAATTGAGACGACTTAAGGACTGATAGTAAAGAGCAGTAGAATAATTTGTTCAGGTTGTTAATGAAATAGTAGAGTGGTGAAGGACAAAAAGGGTGTTAAAAATACTCATAGTTAGAGTATACACAGAACACATATTTAGCAGCAGAAACAGATGCTTTTGATCAAGAAAAGTTCCATGAGTAGAGGCACCTACACAGTCAAGAAGTTTGTTGCATATCTGAGTATGGTTTCATTTGCTACAGACATTGTAAAGATATCATAGAAGACGTTTTATAAGTTCTAAAGATGACTTAGAAAGTTTGGAGAAAATTACTTTGAAGCAGATCTGACAAGTTTGAAGAAGTACTCCTTTGAAACAAAACTCAAGAATCTTGAAGAGGGTTGAAGCCCTTTCTAGTTGGAGCTGGATAAAGGGAGTGGTATCTCCCTATCAGTTGAAGCTGACAAAACCCAAGAGGTCGATGCTTCCTCCAGTTGGAGCTGAAAAAGATTAGTGTGGTGGAGCACCTTTTTGATCCATTACTCATAAACTTCGAATGTAAACTCATATCTATCATGAAAGCACTTTATATAAGTATTTGATTTTCTTGTATTTGTGTTATGTTGCATTAAGTATTTATGACTGAAGAATAACATTAAGTAATTAAGTTCAGGTTTGAAGAAGAAAGTAATTAAAAATATAGGACACTGATTGACTCCCCACCCACACCCTTAGTGTCCTTGAAAAACAATCCTAGTTAGTTGTTTCATGTCAACAGAAGGGATTAGTTAACTTTTTAGTGAGCAGTGGGATTTTTCTGAATTTTCACATGGAAAATGTTTTGCTTGAAATAGCAGAGCACAAAAAGTAAAAGATGCATAAAGAAATTCAAGTGCGTATGTAATATTAATTATTTGAAGTGCTTGATTGACAAGTGCTTGCGGATTTTTGGGCTCCCACCAATGTGATTCTGCATTTCATGGTTTTTTCAACCTTCCTAGGGCGAATACTTTTGCTGAAGAAACATATCCATTGACTCTAATATCCATCATATGAAAATGCTACTTGCAGATGTTCCCAATCAGGGCTGAGTTACAATCATATTAGTCATAGGGATTCCACCACTTTGCTTAAGGAAAAATTGCAAGGTACATGTTCTATTCTTCTGTCAAAATGCTTCTATGCATAGATTCATGGTTAGCAGGTCTATCTATGAATCATTTTGCATAAGATCAAATCAATTATGGCAGGGCTTTCTTTGATCTTAATATAACTGGAATTTATTGATTGCATGTGGGAATGTTCCCTTTATGTGTTAAAAATATTAGGCCCGAGGATATGGTGCTCATTTATTCTGTAGCATGGATGGTGGACATCCCAAAAAGAAACTGGGTCTGTTAGTGTGATTGAATCAAGCATCATGGGTACTTGTGACAGGAGTTCAGATGATATTTATTACACTACAAATTCAGATAGGATGATAGAGAACCTGCTGAAACTGCAGCCTGAGCTCTAGAACTTAAAATAGAGGGATGAAAGACCAAGCACTGGATCTGAGAAAAACAATGATGAGGATGGGGTACTAGAGAAAAAGATAAGACAGTTCCATATAGGAATTTCCTCGCTAAAAGAATATAATGAAGCCCCTCAAGGCATGAGACCTAATGAATCAGGTCAGAGATTGAATTCACAGGAACATATTGGCAGTCCCCAAACCATGGTAGATACTGCTTTAGAATCCCAGATTGATTCAAAACTTATGCAGATGGAATATTCATAAGGTATTGGCATCTCCTAGAAAGAAAACATTAATATTAAAGAGGCATTACAAGACGAGATAAGAAAAGGTCAAAATCTTCAGACGGTAGTTGAAGATTTGCAGAAAAAGTTGGTCACCTCAGAAGAAGAGAACAAGTCTCTCAAAATGGAATTGCAAAGGTCTGTTCAAAATAATGATGGGGTCAAAAAGGTAGTATGTGGATGGGGTGGAGTTCCCACACCTGAAACCGATAAAATGAAATGTGAATCATCATCAGAGGAGGAGCATAATCCTATATTGAGCACATAGAATGATATAAATGTTCAGAAAGAATGTAACAATATGAAAGAATAATTGTTATTGAAGGAAGGAAAGAGCAGCCTTAGAACTGAAGCATCCCAGGAGCTGAAGAGAATGAGGAGTTCTAGAGATGGAACATCTAATTTATTGATGGAAATTGAAGATCCAAGAAAACAAAATTATGGGCAGTTTGATTGGATGCAAGAGAAATTTACCCTTTTTCTACAGGAAGTGAAAGCTAAAAATGAGCTTGTTGACATCCAACAAAAACAAATTGGGGATCTTATAGAAGCACTTGTCAAATCCAACAGTGAAAACACCAGATTGATGAGTGAAAATAACAAATGTATGGAAGAGCCAGTTGATGTCAATAATTTGTAGGAAGAACTTGAACATGCACAAGAAGGAAATCAGAAGCTACAAAAGGAGGTTTCAACAAAGCTCACTGACCTTAAGAACCTTTACATTATGTTCTCTACCTTGGGAAGGGAGAAAGAAATCATGGCAGCAGAACTGTCACTGAAAGAAAGACTATTGGGTGACATGGAGGAACACTTGAATGACCTAACGGAGAAAAACAAGACATTTTCAAACAAGTTAGAAGCTTATGCCAGGGAGAATAAAAGTAAAACCCAAGAAATCCAAGAAACAATTGCTTCACTTTAGAATCGCAACAAACTATTGGCAGAACAAGTGCTCATGACAGCAGAAGGATACTATGGCTTTAAGAGGAAATCAAAAGAGTTGCGAGAACATAGCAGTGGATTCAAGAGGGAGATAGCCAATCTCAGAGCCTCCATACTGAAATAGGAAAATGTTAGTCGTGTTCTGGAATCAGAAAGAGCTCCACTTCTGAATGAAGATCAGCTGGGGTAAACAACAACTGCATAGTCTGTCGAAAAAATGCAAGTTTTTCCAACAAGAGATTGAATCACTCACAAAGGAATAGTTTATGAATCCAGATAGGAAGAAAATTCTCAAAGAGGAATATGTTTTGCTTGAGCAACTCCTGCTTCACTTCAAGGAAGAGATTGCATGTCTCAAGGTAGATCCTGATAGAGGAGTTAAAGAGCATCAAAAAATCAAGGAAGAAATCAGAGTGTTGCAAAATGAGCTGTTGTTACTGCATATAGAGAATACTTTATGTATACAAGAGAAAAAACTTGATGCAAACAGAGATGGTAGCATCAAAGGACTAGAAGATGTAGCTTACATTCCATCTTCCAAATGACAAATCCTTCAAGCAGAGATGACAAACATCAATATGGAGAAAAACAAGCTTAAACATGATGATCCTACAGATATCAGAGACCAACAATCAATTGGACTGTATATAACCCAAAATCAAGACGATGTAGTGTCTTCACTGAAGAGTAACCCCCATGAATCAAATCATAAAGTTTCCTATAGTCGATGTTCTACAAAAATAAAAATCATATTCATCAACACATCTATTCACTAATGATGAGAATTTATGGAGATTGACCTAGACATCTGACATGGATAGAATATTTGAATATAATGGAGGATAGTGAAGACTTAGCGTTGTAGAAAACTGCAGTCAAAATTTGTTTTCATATGGTGCTATGAAAGTGTTATATAATATTTCTTGGGATGTAAATGTGAATCACAAATCCAGTAGCATGGCAAAAGAGTTATAGAAGATTGGAAAATACTTTTGCTTCTTTTGTGGAGCCATTTCAACAAAGGTCTTCCACAAACATGAGATGGGTATTTAGGGAGGATTGGGATGGAAAACCAAGCCTCCATCCATATTAATGAAACACCATTGAAACCCTATGTTCTGAACAACTTAAGAGGATAAACAACAACATGACTATAATTGATGTTCACCTTCATATGGATCCAAGAATTTATCCTCGGTAGAGCAGTGGATTGGATGGATATAGGATGCACCTGTAATTGATGTTTATACCTTGTTGATGTAGGATATCACATTATCACTGCAATTATAACCTCTGTAGCAGAATGCAAAACGGGAGGGTGTCTTCAGTGAAATGATAACCTCTACTATTTTAATAATTTGTTCAGTGTGTTAAGCAAATAGTAGAGTGCTAAAGGACGGAAAGGGTATTAAAAATACTTGGAGTTAGAGTATACACATAGCACATATTTAGCAACAGAAATAAATGCTTTTGATCTAGAAACGTGCCATGAGCAGAGGCACCTACATAGTCAAGAAGTTTGTTTCCTATATGAGTATGCTTTCATTTACTACAGACACTGTAAAGATCTCATAGAAGACTCGTTATAAGTTCTGAAGCTGACTTAGAAAGTTTGGAGAAAATTACTTTGAAGCAGATCTGACAAGTTTGAAGCAATACTCCTTTGAAAAAAAATCAAGAAGCTTGAAGAGGGTTGAATCCCTTTCCAGTTGGAGCTATATAAAGGCAGCGGTAGGTCATTGTCAATTGAAGTTGACAAAACCTAGGAGGTTGGTGTGGATACAGAAGCACATATGCAGATAGAAAGCTCAGAAAGTGGGCCATTGAGTATGAAGAGCCTATTGTTGAGGCCTTTTCATTGAGTATAAAGAGCCTATTGCTGAGGGTTTCAAGCTGATAAGTATGGTTTTGAATCTGCCGCGAGATCTAAGCATGGCTTAGCAGCGAAGTACAAGTGGGATGGTTTAGCCATTGTTATATTTTAAAAAGTCATCAATGTACTAGATGATTTTCATGTAAAGTTATATGGGGATATTTTTTGAGGAAAATCATATTTACTGTAATACTTGACATTTCATATATTATAATTTGTGCGGTTTAAAACTTATATGGATGTAGTTTATATTATTTATAAGTGTTGTAATTAACTAATTGATGTGACATTGCATAATTCACATGTGTACTAGATGATGATAAATAATGTACGATTTTTTTTTAAATTTAAATATAATAGCATATTAAAAATTTATATTGATTAATAATAGACACCAATAAAACTACTCAAATATAATAACCACACATAAAACGACTAAAAATGATTAAATTAGTGACCAATAAATGAGATTAACGACAAAAAAATTAAAAATACGTGACAAAACAATGAGATATAAATGACCAAAAAATGACCTAAATTCGCATATCAATGACCAAAAAACAGTTTTCATGGCTAATTTACGGTTTTTTATTTAGTACCAAATTTGGTCATATTTTAGTTTGTCATGTGGTCATTAATTTGATCATAAATATGGTCATATATTTCGTCATTGATTCAAATATATGATCAAATTAATGACCAAATTAATGACCAACTGACAAGCTATAAATTACCAAAATAAAAATGACCAATTTTGGTCGCGTAATAAAAGACCGTAAATTAGCTACCAATGATCTCCAAACCAAAAGTGGTCATTGATATGCGGATTTTGGTCATTTTTTTTTGTCACTAATCTCTCAGTTTCCATTAATGTCAGTTAAAGAGGTAAGAGATGGGTCAAACATTGTAGAGTATGGCAACATGTGAAAGGTAGAAGCCAAAATACAAGATTGTATACACCATTGCATGTACCTAAAGCACCAAGAGAACATATCTACATGTATTTTTTTGTTGGGATTTCTAAGAACCCAACAAGGTAATGATTACATTTTTTGTGTTGACCTATTTTCCAACATGACACATTTTATTTCATGTAAAAATACTAATGATACAACTTGCATAGTTTTGTTATTCTTTAAGGAATTTGTTAGATTGCATGGGTCACCTAGAAGTATTACTTATTATATGGATATGAATTTCATCATACATTTCTATAGAACAATGTGGAAAAACTAGGATTCAACTTCCAAGTTGCAATTTAGTTCTACATATCAATTGTAGATTGATGACCATAATAGAAGCATTGAGAATATGTTAATATGTTGAGTTGTAACAATTCTAGGATAGTGGAAGAATTTTGTTACCACGGGTAGAGTGTTGGAGTATCGGTACAACCTCCACATGGTATAACCGCTGCATCTCTGGAAACATTAAAAAAGTCGACTAACTGCCACTACTGGTGATAGGGCCTTTTGTTGGGTTTGAGTTTTTCACCAATATCTATAGGTTTTGGTGTAACGACAAACCTTACATGGTATCAAAGCGTTTATGAATAGTCGCTTCCGGTTGTGATCTAGATATTGAACTATTGTTGTTGAAACTTTGAAAGGGTTTCTGGTTCTAGAATTTTTGTGCATTTTTGGTCTATGGGTGTTGTTCCATTGCGTCTAGAGCGCCATTTCCATTAGGAAATAGTTTTTGTTTCATCGAAGATCGTTTCTGTTTGATCCAGAAACACCAATTTCGACAGACCTGAAGGTATAATGTTACAGTGACGGTTTTGTTTTATTTTTTTAAAATATTTATCATATTTTTATCATTTTATTATTAGATATTTTCTTGGTTTCTGATTGTTTCTTTCCCTGTCTGCTTATGCTCTTTTCCATGCACCTTGCACGATCACGGTGAATGAGAAATAGAAAGGGAAATGTTTTTTCTCGGCTGTGTATGCTCTTTGTTGTGCACCTTGTGCAATCGCGGTGATTCAAAAATAGAGAGAAAAAATAGACTTTATGAGTAAGTTAACGAGATCTAAGCTCACAAGCGTGGAATTTTTTTTTGGTTTCTATTTTTCAGTTTGTGGTGTGATTTGCAGGAAGAAGAAGCAAGCACAGATACCGAGAGGGAAGAGTAAAAATAAATAAATAAAACCCTTCCTCATTCCCTTCTTTTACTTACCTTTTTAACTTAGCTCACTTGGTCCAAAGTTGATTTATTCCTTAGTAGGTCTTGAGTTAAATTTTTATTAAGTTACTTTCTAAATAGTGCATGCAATTTCTATTTTTAAGTTACTTTATTATAAAAGTGCATCTCACTTAAAAATAAAATAAAATAAAAAGTGAGTCACTTAAGTTTTTTGTTTATTGTCGCACTATTTAAAGTACCATTATTGCAAAAGTGAAAATTACTTATTTTACAAAAGTGATTCACTTAAAGAAACTTTAATGTAAAATTGATTGTCAAATGTTCATCTTGGGAAGAAGGGGGTTCTTTTTTTTAGTTGGTCAATTTAATATCTTCCACGTCACTATTGGGGACATATTCAACATTTTCCTTGATCAAGCATAACTTCATCATACAGAATCATTTTTCAGTGCCATTTTTATTGAAATTGCCTAATATTTTGAGCTCTTTGTATCCATATAGTTAGTTTCTATTTTCTTAGCCATTATTTTACAATATGGACGCCCCTTGTGATATTCTACTTACCAGTTCTAACTATTTCTCATGAAAATCTCGTATGGAGGATGTTCTACGAAGTAGGGGACTCTTCAGAATTACCTCAAGGAAAGAAACATAACCCACTGATAATGATAAGAAAATAAAATGGGAAAATAGATGTGATGAAGCTCGTGGATTTATTGGGATGTCAATCTTTACTGATTTGTGATTTCACATATCTAGAATTGATGAACCTGATAAAGCTTGGCAAAATTTGGAATCTGTGTTTGGTAAAAACAATGAAATTCAAGGTCATCAACTTGAAAATGAATTGATTTCTTTAAATCCCAGTGATTTTTCATGCATTCAAGATTATTTATATAAGTACAAAACTCTTAGACTCTTATGTGAAGAATGCAAGATTAAGAGAGCAGACGAACAGTGTATTTATCATATTTTTTCCACCCTTGGACCTGCATATTATGTTTTTATATCTACATTTTACTCCATGAAAGAATCCTTGAATGCAGCTAGCTATCAAGGGCCTAGTCTTGAATCATTTTGTGATTCTTTGATTAGAGAGCAATATAAGCTCGTCCATCTTGGAATAATCAGCAATGCAGATACATATGGAAAAACCATATTGTCCCAACAGGAAGAAAAGTTCAAGCCTCCCAAGAAACAAAATTTTCACAATAATAAGCCAAACAAGGGTCCAAAACCCTCTCAATCAATTCCTTCTTTAAAAAATGACAAAGGATCCAAGCACAAAGGAAAGAAGACTGGGCGTCATTGCAACTATTATGGGAAAGATAATCATGATGAATCTAAGTGTTTCAAGAAGATGGCATCCTTGGAAGCAACAATGAAGAAGCACCACATGAGCCTAGGTTCATCTTCACAATATACCTCTCATGGAAATGCACCTTATGCTTCTGGTTATTCTTATAATGCATCTTCTTCTTCTACTCAAAATTAACGGCTCATTGATACTCAAGCATCTTATCATATGGCTAAGGATCAAACCATATTTTCTACTATGCATGAATGTAACACCAAACAAATATTTGTTGGTGATGATAGATATCTAAGTGTTGTAGGATCTGAAACTGTTCTAATAGAAAATGGTCATTTTAGTGATGTACTATGTCTTCCAAGAATTTCCTGTAATTTATTGTCAGTCTATCAAATCACTCATTCTGGTTAAGGTAAAATATAACGTTTACACCTCACCAAGTTGTAATCAAGGATTTTAAATATCCTCAACATGCCCTAGCTACCGGAATCATTGATGATGTTACAAGGTTGTACAAATATAACAACTTTTGGTCATCACATTTTTCTTCAGTTTTTGCTGCTCATAGTGATAACTTGAGCAAACTTTGGCATGAGCGATTTGGTCACTTAAATTATCGCTCATTGCAACAACTATGTAAAGACAATATGGTGACAGGTATTCCGATGGTATCTTGAAAAGATGGTGTTTGTTCTGGCTGTGTACTCGAAAAAAATCATTGAGACAGTTTTGACGAATGTGCCTCTTAGCATGCCTCAGTTCCCTCGGAGCTTGTGTATAGTGACTTGTGTGGTCCTCTTCCATCTGCTTCCTTTCCTAGTTTCAAATATTTATTAACTTTCAGTGATGATTACTCTAGATGCATTTGGGTTTATTTCCTAAAACTTAAGAGCGAAGTATTTAACATGTTCTTGTCCTACAAGGCCCTTGTTGAAAAACAATTTGGTCATCAAAGCATTAAGTTAAGATATGATAATGGAAGAGAATATGTTAACAAAAAGTTCACTACTTTCTGCACTAAATAAGGAATCCAACAACAACAAACTGTTCCATATACACCACAACAAAAGGGTGTAGCTGAACGAAAGAACCACATTTTAAAAGAAACGGCTAATTGTATGATCCAATCTAAGGGACTAAGTCTTCAATTTTCGGCTGAGGACATAAATTGTGAAAATTACATAGTTAATCGCACCCCCACTAAATCTTGACAAGGTATAACACTGGAAAAAGCATGGAGTAAAATTAAACCATATGTAAGTCACTTCCGTGTGTTTGGTAATGAAGCATGGGCTCACATTTCAGATGAAAAATAGAAAGCATTACAACCTAAAACTTAAAAGTGCATATTTGTTGCATATTCTGAAGATGTAAAAGGTTATAGAATTCTCCAACCACATTCAAATGATGTAATCATTATAAGAGATGCTAAATTTGATGAAAATCTCTTAGCCTATGAGCCTAACTCAGCGGTTGTGCCATCTTTGGACCGCGATCCTTATTTGACGATTGTGCCTTCTTATACTTCCAAATTCCTTGACATATTTCCAACTCCAGTTTCTGATGATGACAGTGAGGATGAAAACCCACCTCCTCCTACTCATATTCCTCTAGTTGTACCAGCACCATTGCTTCCTCGATGGGTTCGTTCAACATGTGAATCAGCTGGTGATCTTGCCGGTGATCCTAGAGATCAATGTCGAACACGTTCTCAGTCTCAGTGAGCCTCTTCTCTTTTGGCTCAAGTATCAAAGAATCATGATCCATTTTTTTTTTCAGAAGCTTCAGAAAATCCAGATTGGGATGTGGCTATGGATGAAGAATATCGTTCCTTAATAGCAAATGATACTTGGGATCTTGTATCTCTTCCAAAATCAAGAAAACTTGTCAGATGTAAATGGGTCTATAGAACTAAGTATGCATTAGATGGAATTGTTGAAAGACTTAAGGCAAGTTTAGTTTCCAAAGGTTTTTCCCAAGTTGAAGGGATTGACTACAATGAAACCTTTGCTCCTGTCGCAAAAATGAACTCCATCCACCTTGTTTTTTCCCTTGCAGCCTTACATAAATAGGAAGTCCATCAAATGGATGTCAAGTCTACATTCTTACATGGTGATTTAAAGGAGGAAATTTACATGGAAAAAATTCCTAGATATGTTCAGAATAACCCTAGCCATGTCTGCCACTTTGAGAAATCCTTATATGGCCCTAAGCAAGCTCCTAGAGCTTGGTGTGTCAAAATAGATAGCTTTCTCCTTGACACTGGTTTTTCTAGCTCCCATTCTGACCCCAATATCTATACCAAGAAAGTAGGAAACCATCTCATCATACTTGTTCTTTATGTTGATGATCTTATCCTTACTAGTAGTGACCCTAAGCTTTTAACCCATGTGAAATCCAGTCTTAAGCGAAATTTTGAAATTTTGTACTTAGGAAATTTGCATTATTTTCTTGGCCTCCAAGTCTTGCAAACCAAATAAGTCATATTTCTTTCCCAGTTTAAGTATGCTTGTGACCTTCTTGGTTACTTTCACATGGAAGATTGTAAACCAGCGCCTTCTCCCTTCTAGTTTGGAGCCAAACTTTCTGCCACGAAGTAGATGCCACATTGTATCGTCAGCTTGTTGGTAGTCTCTTATACTTGAATTATTTCCGTCCTGACCTTTCCTTTGTCGTTGGTCTTGTTTCCCATTATATGCAAACACCTCATGAAAGTCACTGGAAATAAGCAAAAATAATACTTTAATATATTAGAGGTATAATTCATTTGGGATTCATCATAGTACAGGGGGACACATTTGTTGGCTGGTTTCACTGATTTAGATTGGGCCAAGGATCCTGATGATCGAAAGTCTACTGCAGGTTATGTTTTCAGTCTAAGATATGGACCTATCACTTGGGCTTGTAAGAAACAACAAGCTCTTTCTCTTTCTTTAACAGAGGCAGAATATCGAGCCATAGTTAATGCCAATAAGGAAGTTTTATGGCTTCGACAGATCCTTTCTGAGATTGGATTCGAGTAGCAGCAGCCTACTCCACTTTGGTGCGACAATCAAAGTTCCATCAAGCTCTCCAAATATCCATTTCTACATAAACGAAGCAAACACATTGAGCTACATATGCACTTCATCAGAAATCTTGTTCATGATCATGTTATTGAAGTGCTCTTTTTCCCTACAGATATTCAAGTTACAGACATCTTCACCAAGTCTCTTACAGAAGAAAAGTTTTCTAAATTTCGATCTATGTTAGGATTTCAGGAACTTGTCATTAAGGGGGGATAGGCTCTAATGCCTCCTTCCTTCTCCTAATAGTGTCACTTTTGTAAATCCTTCAATCCTATCCCAGGTGTTCTTAAGGGGATATGTTAGGATATTTAGACACTTAGGAGTTAGTTAAGATCAATTTGTGTAATATATCCGTTAGGTAAAGTGTGTTTCTTTAGTATGCATTTGTAAATATTCTAATACGACAGTCATGATATGTTCTAGACATAATGTGATCCGACGGTTCAACTTCTCTTAGATCATACCTACCCTTGATCTGTGGCTTAACACCCGATTGGTCCATGATCTCTATTTAAAGAGCATGGAGGGTCCTTGGCTAGTTGATTGATTAGGAGAAGATAATTTCTAACTTTCTTTCTTTTTCATAATAAATTGCTCAAAGTAGCTATTTGGCTAGGGCCGTGGACTGTTTCCCTCTTGAGGGTTTTAACCACATCAAAATGTTTGGGTAGACAGGATACTCCCAAAAGACCGAACACCTAGAGAATCCACTCACACAAATAGGTCATAGATAAACACGCTGATGTTTTGACGTGGTTTAAAACCTTTAGAGGGAAACAGTCCATGACCCCAGCCAAATAGCTACTTGGAGCAATTTATTATGGAAAAGAAAGAAAGTTACAAATGAGCTTCTCATAATTGATCAACTAGCTAGGGACCCTCCATTCTCTTTAAATAGAGATCATGGACCAGTCAGGTGTTAAGCCACGGATCAAGGGTAGGTATGATCTAAGAGAAGTTGAGCCGTCGGATCACTTTATGTCTAGAACATATCATGACCATCGGGTTAGAATATTTACAAATGCATACTAAAGAAATACACTTTACCTAACGGATATATTACACAAGTTGATCTTAACTAACTCCTAAGCGTCTAAATATCCTAACATAGAGTTTGCATATAATAATTAAGTGAACAAGTTTAGTGGGAAGAACCCATTCATCCAATTCAATATTGTTAAGGGGACATCACCTAGGCGAGTTGTTCATATGGAACCATTACCAAAAAGGGTTTAGAAGAGTGCATCTGCAAGGTTATTTATCGAACACATGAAGGAGGATCATGAACAAGTAAGGAAGAAGTTGTAGAGAAGAATGCAACAATACAAAAAAAGATTCGAACTCAACAAGAAGGAAAAGGAATCGAAGAGGCCACTTGGGTCTTATAGACAGAGTTGGGCCATATTGGATCCCTTAACGAATTCATAAACCCGGGCTCATTTTTCTTATTTACATAGGGAGAACTGATGCAAGAGAATCCATACAAGACCATTGGTGATACCTCATCATAGGTTCAACATTGAATAAAATAGCTAAACGACCATGAATAAGTGTCGCTAGAGAATGAAACCAGACGTATCTAGATATGACATAATAGAAGTTAGAGAAAACATTTGATATGAACATCCAAAAAGTGCCATATTGGAGGAAAGTCACTAGAGAAAACATTTGATATGAACGTCCAAAAAGTGAGATATGATGTATGTAAGATTCAATGGAAATGAAGAATATAAAATAAAGTTGGAAAGAAAATTTGGTAAGTCCCTATGTAGAAAAGTTGATGGATCATGAAGTCGATGAACAAAAGTATTAAATTTGAAATGTTTCTCTGTAGCGTCTCTTAAACAGAAACCAATGATTTAACTTATCAACTTCTATCCATTTATGAGATTTATGAACTTCTATCCATTTATGAGATTGGTCATTACTCATTAATGGGACTGATTATAGTGATTAATAGTAATTATTGGCCACCTTGGAGACTCATTTCACCCATCATTGATTAATAAAACACAAACATGTAGCATTATTTTTCTCTTTCAAATCCATTTCCTTTGTCATCGAAATTGTTGGAGTAGTAATACATCCTTAGTATATAGTTTAGACCTTAGGCTAACTTGATTTTCCTAAATTTCATTAATGTCCTATGGTTTAGACTTAGCAGAGTTAACCCAGCAATATATCTGGTTATTTTGTCTTGTTCACACCTACAACAGCGCCTGGTTTGGTCAACCTAGTCCATGTTCTCCCTCATTAATGCATTGGAGCACTACCTCCTTTATTTGTGGGGCCCTCATTTGACTAAGTGCACTAGGGGTGTATCTAGTCTGTTTTAGCTCTCCTAGGAGAATTTATTGCCACCTAGAGCACCCCACTTTCCTCTATCTTCTCACCCATTCATTCCTTGCAGTCTTTAATGACCCATCACACCTCACCAACACTCACACATCAATTTGAGTCTATTTGGGCTAAGTTTGGTCTCCATTGGTCCACCTAGAAGGGATTGAGGTTATTTCTCACATTGACACATTTACAACTCCAATTGGCTTCCATAGCCACTCGAATTTCTCCATTGTATTATAAATGATGTATGATAATAATATGACAAGTAAATCATCACCTTTCACATGTGTTGTTCTAGCTATTTTCTGTCTCTTTGTTTTGTCTTGCATCTTTTGTCAAACACTTTGATGGTGAAATTGTTCTAGCTCCAAGATCTAGTTTGAGATGCAATTCCCACATGGTATTAGATCTAGATGGAGTTGCAACAAATCCTGTGAGGTTGACTTGCTGTTTAGGGAATATTTCCAGTTTATGTGAGTGTTTTTCATTGCAGGTTTTTACAATAACTTCATGGATTCGATAGTTGTTCCTCTCCTTTCCCCATTCAACTATTCTAAATGGAAGTCAAATATGTGTGCACATCTCAAGAGGAAATGTCTCTATGATGTGTCCATTGGTGTTGTGAGAGAACTAGAGTTATGTCAAGAGAAGGATGCTTGGCTTAATGACAATGATAGAGCCTATGGAACTATGTGTCTAGCTATACCTCCTACAATGTGCTACATCCTTGATTCTGCTAATTACCCATTCGCATGCAGGAAGAATAGGTGATCTATATGGATAGAAATCAAATGGGCACCTCGTTATGTGTTCTTCCTATAATATCAGCCTCATGCATTTTTCAAGAAGCTGTTCAAACTGAAGAAGAAGAAGTATCCAAAGATTCAGCAAATGATCCATCTCAAGTTTCTTCCTCTGTCGCTTCCTCTCCTTGTCAAGAAGCTATGTTTCATGAAGAGAGAATACGAGTTGTTTCCATCACTACTATTGAAGATTTACTTTCACCCTTCTCCTCTATGTCTTCTGTTACGAATGGCAAGATGTATTTCTAGTTGATGTCCATAGCAAGCCTTCTCTAGAAGATGGGTTTTCTTCACATGAGAGTATTGGTTCAAAAAATGGATATGTTTCCTCCACCATCACAAGTAGAGTTCCTTCAAGTTCATATGAAGATGGAGAAGTTTTTTCCATCACAATGGCACATTTGGGACTTTTGTTCCACATTCTTGCAGCGCATTACAACCTTCATTCAAAGTTTATGCTTCAATATCCTTATGAATCACTTGGGGTCACCTATTCTCAAGAAATTACAGTCTCTTTTAGGAATGGCATCCTGTGTGGTTTGAATTCCTCACATGGCATCCTGTTTGGTTCGAATTACTCACATGGTGGTTCGAAGTTCAAATATGAAGAGTACCATTTTCTCTCCCATCAGTGCATTTCAATTGTTCTACATGGTTTAAGGATTCATCATGCAGTTGTTCCTGAGTTGATTAAGCACATTCCTCTTCTTCCCAAGAAGAAGATTCCTCTAATGATTTTTCAGTTTCGAAGTATATGCAAATTTTGTTTTTGTTTCATAATCCATTTTTGAGGGGAAGTTTTTCCCATGAGGTTTTCCTTGTTACCTCTGTTACATGGATCAATAAAATTTGTGAAAGGGTGACTTGTAACTTAGTTTCCAAGGCCTTAAACACTAAATTATACTAATTCTAGATTAAGGGAGGCTGTTGGAGTAGTAATACATCCTTCGTATATAGTTTAGACCTTAGGCTAACTTGATTTTCGTAAATTTCATTAATGTTCTATGGTTTAGACTTAGGAGAGTTAATCCAACAATATATCTAGTTATTTTGGCCTGTTCACACCTAGAACAGTGCCTAGTTTGGTCAACCTAGCCCATGTGCTCCCTCATTAATGCATTAGAGTGCTACCTCCTTGATTTGTGGGGCCCTGGTTTGACTAAGTGCGCTAAGGGTGTATCTGGCTTGTTTTAGCTCTCCTAGGACCATTTATTTCCACCTAGAGCACCCCACTTGCCTCTATATTATCACCCATGCATGCCTTGGAGTCTTTGATGACCTAGCGCACCTCACCAACACACACATCAATTCAAGTTTGTTTGGGCTGAGTTGTGTTTCCATTGGTCCACCGAGGGGGGGATTGAGGTTATTTCTCACATTGACACATGTACAACTCCAATTGGCTTCCAGAGCCACTCAAATTTGTCCATTGTGTTATAAATGATGAATGATACTAATATGACAAGTAGATCAGCACCTTTCACATGTGTTGTTCCAGCTATTTTCTATCTCTTTGTTTTCTCTTGCATCTTTTGTTAAACACGTTGATGGTGAAATTGTTCTAGCTCCTAGATCTAGTTTGAGATGCAATTCCCACATAAATGTTTCATCTAGATAGAAAAATAATCCAATGATTCATATTTTAGTAAACCTGTCATTTTCACGTGATTTTTCATGAGTTATCCCATGTCTTACATCAATTTTAACCCTCACTACCTCTATAATTATGTTGTTTTCATAGTCAAGTTGATACACTGCAATTTGAGAGAAGAGGTGAATAGCATGACACTAGGTCAGTGTAAATTTTTTAGTTACACCAAAACCTATAGATATTGATGAACATATGAAACCAATCCCAATATCTTATTACTAGGGTGGCCATCAGTCCACATTTTTATTCTCAATACTCCAACATTTAGGACCTTGGAAATTCACCTTCATTTATTTGTGCAATGTTTTTTTATTTAGTGTTCATTTTTTTCCTAAAAACCGGGTTCGCTCTATTCAAATTGATTATTGAGTCCGGTCTCTATATTCAATTTGATTATTTCGTATTAGTTGATTAGTTTGCTATGGGTATTATTTCCTTTGTTTAATTATTCGCTATGGGTATATTTTTCAGTCGGTGGGTATTATTGATTCTGGTAATTATTCATTGTGGAATTATTCAATCTGGCGGAATTATTATCTCTATCTAATTATTTGTTGCGTAATTTATGTTCGCTCTATGTAATTATTCACTGTGGTATTATTAGCTCTCATAATTATTTGTTGTGGACTTATTCACTTTATGGTATTATTCATTGGGTAATGTGCCACAGATATATCAAGAGAAGTGAAGCATTGGGATAATAATTTGGCTAAATCAACAATGGATTTTACACCTCCTAAGATTGATCATATGTCTTACTTATGTTTTCAAAGAAATGAAAACAATTGCAATTAGCAATTCCTGACAATGATTAAGTAACAGAAAGTTTTCAAAGATGATGAATAGAATACAAAATTCATAAATATGGTGGAATACACAAAAAAACATATTGATTTGTAGTAATAATATGATGGAGATGAGGTTGATGTAGAAGAGTTTGAGCACGGAGATTCACCAAAAATGATAGGAGGACAAAGGATCATACAAATGAATACCAATTACTTACCAAATGGATTGGTGCCTTTGAAAAGGTTGTCTGGTTCTAATGAAGTGCCAATTAAACCTACTATCAAACCATATCTAGCTAGAGTAGAGGATTTCAACTTGAAGTATGAATCACATCCCAAAATTGTTAACCTATCCAAGTTTTTAACAAAGAAATAAAAAGATAAATATATAAGTTATTCTGGCATTTTGAGGATGTGTTTGCATGGGAATATGAAGACATCAAAATCTACAATTTTGATATTTTTCATAATCAAATCCCATTTAGAGAATATGGCAATCCTTTAAGGAAAAACCAATGCCAAGTAAATCCTATGTTGCATCCACTGATTTAAAAATAAATAATAAAGTTGCTCCAAGCAAATATTAGAATGCCAGTTCTATACTTATAATCGGTGGAAAAGTTGGTACCAGTAAGGAAAAAGAATGGAGATATAAGGTGCTATGTGGATTTAGATATCTAAATAGAGATTCTTTGAAAGATAATTATTTGTTTCTAATATGGACAAGATATTACAAAAATGGTAGTATTGGAGAGAATGTCTATGCTAGATGGATTTTTAGGTTACAATCGAGTGAGAATGGATATTGATGATGTTATGAAGACCACTTTCACCACCATGTGGGGTACCTTGTTGAAAGAATTCATTTTGTATTAATCAATGCCTATGATATAGTTTAGAGGGCCACAGATTTTACATTTTCTATTATATTTAAAGTATATGTATCAAAGAAAGCTAGATATCATATCCAACATCTTAAATAAGTATTTCAAAGATATAAGCAATTTGACAGATCTCTTAACTTGAATAAATCTTTCTTTCAGATGGTAGAAGGAAAATTGCTAGGTCACATAGTGTCAGAATCAGGAGCGAATATTGATCCTAACAGAGTGGAAGATATTAATACCATCCATATTCCTAGACACAAAATGGGCTTCAATCATTTTTTGGTAAAATAAATTTCTTGATAATATTTTTACCAAATTTTGTTGAAGTAACTAAATATATGAATCAAATTCTAGAAAAGGATTCATAGGTTATATGGGATGATGGGTCGAGAGAAACTTTTTCTTCCAATAAAATGGCACTTAGGGAAGCTCCAATACTGATAATCTGTAATTATGAAAAATATTTCATGATTTTCTCATTTGCTTCATATTGCGCTATAGTTGCAGTTTTGTTGCAAAAGAGTGATGAGTAGTTTGAACATCCAATCGTGTTCTTTGGTGAATGCATCAAATATGGTGAAATCAAATATAACATTGTGGATAAACAATTATATGCATTGGTCAAGGACCTTAAATACTTCAGGGAATATTTATTGCAATCACAGATAATTTCATTTGTACCACATGTTGATGTTAAGCATTTTTTATGTCAACCACAAGCAGATGGAAGGTGGGGTAAATGGATTAATAAGATTCAAGATTTTGACTTGGTTATGAAGCCCATTGTTGGGAATATAATCCTTAGGGTCAAGTATATTCACGTGAAATGAAGAGTAAAAGTTAGGTGAATGTGAAAAGTCATGGAGAATTCCAAGAGACACCTTTGGAATTTGGAACCCAAGGGTCCTTTATCTCGTATTTATATGTATGTTTTCCTAATGAGAAAATATAGTGTATGTTCATGCCTATCATCTTATCTGTGTGTTTTCCCTTCATTTTGTATTTAGTTGTGTGTAAGTAAATCTCCCTATTTTGCTAAGTGGGAAACCTAACAGTGGTATTGTATCTTCTTTGAGCATGTGGTTGTGCTTTGTTATTCCTATCTGCTTCTATGCTCTATGCCTTTTTAAGGTCTTATCTCAACATATTCTATGTGTACTTCAGACCTGTAACTTGCACACCTTATTTTTCTATTTTCATGCTATCATACTTGAAAAACCCTAACCCATGGTGTCCCATCTCTACATGTTGGATACTCTGCATGTTGGTATTTCATGGTACATGTGCTTAGGATATATTTGAATCCTTATCTCACTAGAAATATATCTTTGGCCCATGTGGGACTCTTATGTCAGGATATTTAGACACTTAGGAGTTAGTTAAGATCAAATTGTGTAATATATCCGTTAGGTAAAAGTGTGTTTATTTAGTATGCATTAGTAAATATTATAATCCGATGGTCACGATATGTTCTAGACATAAAGTGATCCGACAGTTCAAATTCTCTTAGATCATACCTACCATTGATCTATGGCTTAACACTCGATTGGTATATGATCTCTATTTAAAGAGCATAGAGGGTTCTTGGCTAGTTGATCGATTATGAGAAGCTCATGTAACTTTCTTTCTTTTGCATAATAAATTGCTCCAAGTAGCTATTTGGCCGGGGCCGTGGATTGTTTCCCTCTCGAGGGCTTTAACCATGTGACAAACATTGGTGTGTTGATCTATGATCTATTTGTGTGAAGTAGTTGCTGAAGGTGTTTGGTCCATTGGGAGTACCCTTCATACCCGAACATGGTATCATAGCTTTTATGAAGAGCCGCTTTCAGTTTTGATCAAGATCTGGAATCGGTGTTGCCAAAACTTTGAAAGGGTTTCTGGTTCTGGTTTTTTTGTGCATTTTTGGCCTATTGGAGCTGTTCCATTGCATCTGGAGCGTCGTTTCCATTGGGAAATAGTTTTTGTTTCACTGAAAACCATTTCTGTTTGCTCCAGAAACACCCATTTCGGCAAATTTGAAGGTATAATGTTACAGTGACGTATTTGTTTTTTTTAAATATCTCATATTTTATCAGTTTATTATTAGATCTTTTATGTTTTAGTCTCGGACAGTTGTTTTCCCTGACTGCGTATGCTCTTTGCTGTGCACCTTCCACGATCGCAGCGAATCAGAAACAGTAAGGGAAATTTTTTTTCTTGTCTTCTCAACTACGTATGCTCTTTGCCATGCACCTTGTGCAATCACGGCAAATCAGAAACAACGAGAAAACTTGAAAACGTAGAATTTTTGGGTAAGCTAACCAAGATCTAACCCCATTGTGTGGAAAAAGTTTTTTTTGTTTTTGTTTTTCATTTTTTTTTGTGATTTGTAGGAAAAGAAAGCAAGCATGGAAAACGAGAGAGAAGAGTAAAAAAAAAGCCTCCTTCCTCTTTTCATACTTTTACGTACCTTTTAAACTTAGTTCACTTGGTCCAAAGTTCCTTTACACCTTCATAAGTCTTGACTTCAAGTCTTATCAAGCTACTTTTTATTGCATGCAATTTCTATTTTCAAGTTACTTTATTGTAAAAGTGCATCTCACATAAATAAAATAAAATAAAATTGAGTCACTTAAGTCTTTTAATTTATTGCCTCACTATTTAAAAGTCACACTATTGTAAAAATGAACATCACTTAGTCTACAAAAGTGATTCACTTCAAAGCAACTTTATTGTAAAAGTGATTGTCGAAGGTTGATCTTGGGAAGAGGGGGCTTCCTTTTTTTAGTTGGTCAAGTTAATATCTATCACGTCACTATTGGGGACATCTTCAACATTTTCTTTGATCAAGCATAACTTCATCATCCAAAATCTGTTTTAAGTGCCGTTTTTTTTAAAACTGCATATTTTTTCGAGCTCTTTGCATCTAGGTAGTTAGTTTCTATTCTTTTAGCCATTATTTTATGTATGGACGCCCCTTGTGATATTATACTTATAAGTTCTAACTATTTCTCATGGAAATCTCGTATGAAGGATGTTCTGCGAAGTAAGGAATTTTCAGGATAACCTCAGGGAAAGAAACAGAACCCACTGATGATGATAAGAAAATTAAATGGGCAAATCGGTGTGATGAAGCTTGTGGATTGATTCGAATGTCAATCTCTACTGATTTGCGATTCCACATATCTGGAATTGATGAACCTAATCTCGCTTGGGAAAAGTTGGAATCTGTGTTTGGTAAACACAATGAAATTCAGGGTCATCAACTTGAGAATGAATTGCTTTCCTTGAATCCAAATGATTTTTCATGCATTCAAGACTATTTATTTAAGTATAAAAATCTTAGACTATTATGTGTTGAATCCAAGATTAAGAAAGAAGACAAACAATGTATTTATCATATTCTTTCAAAACTTGGACTTGCATATTCTATTTTTGTATCTACATTCTACTCCATGAAAGAATCATTGACTGCAATTGGCTATCAAGATCCTAGCCTTGAATCCTTTTCTGATTCCTTAATTAAAGAGCAAGATAAGCTCATTCATCTTGGAATAATTAACAATGCAGATACATCTGGGAAAGCCTTATTGTCCCAACAGAAAGAAAAGTCCAAGCCTCCCAAGAAATAGAATTTTCACAATAATAAGCCAACCAACAAGGGTCCCAAACCCTCTCAATCAGCTCCTTCGTTAAAAAATGACAAAGGATCCAAGCAAAAAGAAAAGAAGACTGAGCATCATTGCAATTTTTGTGGAAAAGATAATCATGATGAATCTAAATCTTTTAAGAAGATGGCAGCCTTGGAAGCAGTAATGAAGAAGCACCACATCAGCCTAGATTCATCTTCAAAATATAACTCTCATAGACATGCACTTTGTACTTCTGGTTACTCTTATACTACATCTTCTTCTTCCACTTCAAATGAATGGCTCATTGATTTTGGAGCATCTTATCATATGGCTAAGGATCAAGCCATCTTTTCTATTATGCATGAATGTAACATCAAACAAATTTTTGTTGGTGATGATAGATCTCTAAATGTTGTAGGGTCTGGAACAGTTCCAGTAGAAAATGGTCATTTCAATGATGTACTATATGTTCCAAAAATTTCCTGCAATTTGTTATCAGTGTATCAAATCTCTCATTCTGGTGAACGTAAAACTGTGACTTTTACACATCACCAAGTTGTAATCAAGGATTTTAAAAATCCTCAAAATGTCCTTGCTACTGGAACTGTTGATGATATTACCAGGTTGTACAAATTTAACAACTTTGGGACATCACATTTTCCTTCAGTTTTTGTTGCTCATAGTGATAACTTGAGCAAACTTTGGCATGAGTGATTTGGTCACTTAAATTATCATTCATTGAAACAACTATCTAAAGATAATATGGTGACTGGTCTTCCAATGGTATCTTGCAAGGATGGTGTTTGTTCCGGTTGTATACTTGGAAAACATTATCAGGACAGTTTTGACAAACGTGCCTCTTGGCATGCCTCGGTTCCTTTGGAGCTTGTGCATAGTGACTTGTGTGGTCCTCTTCCATCTACTTCCTTTTCTGGTTTCAAATATTTCTTAACTTTCATTGATGACTACTCCATACGCACTTGGGTTTACTTCCTAGAACTTAAGAGCGAAGTATTTAACATGTTCTTGGCCTACAAGGCCCTTGTTGAAAAACAATCTGGTCATCAAATTATTAGGCTAAGATCTGACAATGGAGGACAATATGTTAACAAAAAGTTCACTACTTTCTGCACTGAACAAGGAATCCAACAACAACACACTGTTCCATATACACCTCAACAAAATGGTGTAGCTGAACGAAAGAACCACACCTTGAAAGAAATGGCTAATTGTATGATCCAATCTAAGGGATTAAGTCTTCAATATTGGGCTGAGGCCATAAATTGTGCAAATTACATAGTTAATCGCACACCCACTAAAGTTTTACAAGGTATAACACTGGAAGAAGCATGGAGTAAAATTAAACCAGATGTAAGTCACTTTCGTGTGTTTGGTTGTGAAGCATGGGCTCACATTCTGGATGAAAAATGGAAAGCACTGTAGCCTAAAAGTGAAAAGTGCATATTTGTTGGATATTCTAAAGATGTAAAAGGTTATAGAATTCTTCAGCCCCATTCACATGATATAATCATTAGAAGAGATGTTAAATTTGATGAAAATCTTTTGGCCTACGAGCCTAACTTGGCAGGTGTGCCATCTTTGGCTTGCGAGCCTGATTCGACGATTGTGCCTTCTTCTTCTTATTCCAACTTCCTTGACAAGTTTCCAACTCTAGTTTCTGATGATGACAATGAGGATGAAAATCCACCTTCGTCTTCTCATGTTCCTCAAATTGCACCAGCACCAATACTTCCTCGATGGGTCTGTTCAACATGTGAAGCAGGCGATGATCTTGCCGGTGATCCTAGAGATCAACATCAAACACGTTCTCAGTTTTAGCGAGCCTCTTCTCTTTTGGCTCAAGTTTCTGAGAATCATGATCCAGAAAATTTTGCAGAATCTTCAGGAAATCCAGATTGGGATGCAGCTATGGATGAATAATATCGTTCGTTAATGGCGAACGATACTTGGGATCTTATTCCTCTTCCAAAAGGAAAAAAACTTTTCAGATGTAAATGGGTCTACAAAACTAAGTATGCATTAGATGGAAGTGTTGAAAGACTTAAGGCAAGGTTAGTTGCCAAAGGTTTTTCTTAAGTTGAAGGGATTGACTACAATGAAACCTTTGCCCTTGTAGCAAAAATGAACTCCATCCGCCTTGTTCTTTCTCTTGCAGCTTTACATAACTAGGAAGTCCATCAAATGGATGCCAAGTCTGCCTTCTTACATGGTGATTTACATGAGGAAATTTACATGGAACAACCTCCTCGATATGTTCAGAATAAATCTAGCCTTGTTTGTCTCCTTAAGAAATCCTTATATGGCCTTAAGCAAGCTCCTAGAGCTTGGTATGCCAAAATGGATAGCTTTCTCCTTGACACTGGTTTTTCTAGATGCCATTCTGACCCCAATGTCTATACCAAGAAAGTAGGAAACCATCTCGTCATACTTGTTCTTTATGTTGATGATCTTATCCTTACTGGTAGTGACCCTAAACTTATAACCCATGTGAAATCCAGTCTTAAGAAAATTTTTGAAGTGTCAGACTTGGGACATTTGCATTATTTTCTTGGTCTCCAAGTCTTGCAAACCAAAGAAAGAATCTTTCTTTCCCAGTCTAAGTATGCTTGTGACCTTCTTTGTCGCTTCCACATGGAAGATTGTAAACCAACCCCTTCTCCCTTCCAGTCTGGAGTCAAAATTTCTACCACTTGTACTTCCCCTGAAGTAGATGCCACCTTGTATCGTCAGCTTGTTGGTAGTCTTTTATACTTGACTCATTCCCGTCTTGACCTTTCCTTTTCCATTGGTTGTGTTTCCCGTTATATTCAAACTCCTCATGAAAGTCACTATAAAGCAGCAAAAAGAATACTTTGATATATTCGAGGTACAATTCAGTTTGGGATTCATTACAGTAAAGGGGGTAAACCTTTGTTGGTTGGTTTCACTGATTCAGATTGGGCCGGTGATCCTGATGATCGAAATTCTACTGCAGGTTATGTTTTTAGTCTGGGATCTGGACCTGTCACTTGGGCTTGTAAGAAACAACAAGCTCTTGCTCTTTCTTTAGCAGAAGCAGAATATCGAGCTACAGTTAATGCCAGTCAGGAAGCTTTATGGCTTCAATAGATCCTTTCAGAGTTTGGATTCGAGCAGCAACAACCTACTCCACTTTGGTGCGACAATCAAAGTGCCATCAAGCTTGCCAAAGATCCAGTTCTACATCAGCGCAGCAAACACATTGAGCTACACATACACTTCATCAGAAATCTTGTTCATGATAGTGTTATTGAAGTTCTCTATTTCCCTACAGATGATCAATTTGCAGACATCTTCACCAAGTCTCTTACAAAAGCGAAGTTTTCTAAACTTCGGTCTATGTTAGGAGTTCAGGAATGTGTCCTTAAGGGGGGATAGGCTCTAATGCCTCCTTCCTTCTCCTAATAGTGTCACTTTTGTAAATCCTTCAATCCTATCCCAAGTTGTTCTTAAGGGGGGGTGTCAGGATATTTAGACACTTAGGAGTTAGTTAAGATCAACTTGTGTAATATATCCGTTAGGTAAAAGTGTGTTTTTTTAGTATGCATTAGTATGCATTTGTAAATATTCTAATCTGACGGTCATGATATGTTCTAGACATAAAGTGATCGAACGGTTAAACTTCTCTTAGATCATACCTACCATTGATCTGTGGCTTAACACCCGATTGGTCTATGATCTCTATTTAAAGAGCATAGAGGGTCCTTGGCTAGTTGATCAATTATGAGAATCTCATGTAACTTTCTTTCTTTTGCATAATAAATTGCTCCAAGTAGCTATTTGGCTGAGGCTGTGGACTGTTTCCCTCTTGAGGGTTTTAACCACATGACAAACATCGGTGTGTTGATCTGTGATCTATTTGTGTGAAGCGGTTGCTGAAGGTGTTAAGTACTTTGAGAGTACTATGTGTTCCCGAACATCTTACACCCACACCCACCTAACACCCACCAAGTTAGTAAAATGGAAGGGATTATCTAGGTTGATGGAAAAATAAATTTATGGGGAATTTGAATGAATTTGATATGTGTGGATGAAGAAGAAATATACAAGAAATAAGTGGATGACTATGTTCACAATTTTTATTTTTTATTGGATTCATATAGTTCCATTGTATACTAACTAGAGATATGCTCTTGTCCTTTGAAACTAGACAAGTCACGTAGAAGATCTTTGGAGCTAAAAGAAATCAGATACCATACCATAGATAGAGATGTACACTATAGAGATCAGGTAGGACTATCACTCAAATGTATGTCGGAAGAGGAAGTTGAAACAATAATGAAAGAAATGCATCAAGAGATATGTGGGAGACATTTTGTTGCAAGGTAAATATCCCATAAATTACTCAGGTTAGGGTAATTTTGGCCTACACTTTTCTTCAACCTACACAAAATTGTAAGAACTTGTGTGCCCTACCAAACATTCTTGAGGAAACAAAATTTGTCAACATTACCTTTGAATCATGTCCAAGTTCAAGCACCATTTGAGTAACAGGGCATAGATTTCATTGGGGAAATACATCCTCCATATAGTAACCAACACAGGTGGATTCTAACCGCCATAGGTTACTTCACTAAATTGGTAGATGATATACCTAATAAAAATAAAATGACCTTATAGTAATCAAATTTCTTGAAGAAAATACCATGTCTAGTTTCGTATTCCCCAAGAAAAAGGTCATTGACAATGCTAAGGCCTTCAGTTCCCCTAGAATGGTCACCTTTTTACATAAATCTAATATCCTCCTGATCACTCCTCCAATTGTTACCCCGCGAAGATGTTCAAGTTGAATATTCCAATAAAAATATCATGAAAATTATAAAAATGACCTTTCTGAGAAGAATAAATCATTGAATATTCATCTTAGGTACTCTCTCTAGGATGATCGAATATCTAAAAAAATAGATACAGAAAAATCACATTTTTGGTTTTTCTATGGGTTGGAGGTGGTCCTCTCCATACAATTAGAACCTCCAACCATGAAAATACTACAAGATTTTGTAGCATATCTCGACAAGATCAAGTGAAGAATAAATTGGTTGATAGAATTGGAAGGAGGGGAAATGCCTATCAAACTTTTAAAATATATCAAGATAAGATGAATATCTCATTGGATAAGACGACCAAATATAGAGAATATCTTGAAGGATGTTTGGTTCTTATGTGGGACAAGTGTCATTAAGACCCTAGAAAACATGGAAATTTTGATAATTTGTAGATGGGACCTATTATCACAGATATATTGTATTTTTCCTACCATGATGCAGCATGTAGCATACAGATTGATCTCTTTATTTTTCTAAGACAAAAATTCAGATGGGATTGCAACATGGATCATAATTTATAGCATGAGTCATTCAGAGCCTTTGTTCAGTAGGAGATGTAGAGTATTTCCTTCCCAAGATAGAGATCTCCTTGTCCTTAGAGATGACTTCAAGGGTGACCCAGTTCATTTGAGAAGAGAACTAGATATGGTGCACAGTTTCTACATGGGCATATCAGGTAGATGCATGTATATGGTGAGATCAAGTATATGGATCCTTGATACGATTTTGTTCTCTGATGTATACTAATGCCATGGACTTATTATGCTATGATTATTATAGTGACTTATGTTTATCTTACATGTTGTACCGATGCTTAAACTTGTGTTGAGAATGATCAAAGAATCTGATGTTGAATAATGTTGTGTATGGCATGATTTATGTAACTTTAAAACTTTAGTGCTATGTAGGTTCCATGTATCACTTGTCCCCATCCATATACCTCATCCATAATTGAATTTTTCCTATGAAATATGTTTGGTTGAGACCCATGCGATTGAATATCCTTTGCCCCATTTTGACCCCCCTGCATGATAGAATTCATGATTTTTTTTGTCTCTGGCTATTAAGTATGTAGATTAGTCAGTGTGGCTCAGTTCACCGGATGGTTTTCCTTTAGTACTCAAAACAAGCGCTCCAACCAAAATTGTATTTGGACACTAAGGCATTAGAATGCATAAATGATATATCTAAATGATGCAAGAAGCAAGCTATGGCTAGTAGTTCTTTTAAGTGCTAATGCCTATATATAATTGTTATAAACTAGTTAGTGTCCAAAGGATGAGCACTCATCCATTATGTGATGTAAGTCTCATTCCCCCCCACAAGGGAAATAGGGTGAGGAAAACCCATCATGTCTATGAATGCTCGCGGGCAGTGGAGCTAGGACTTAGTAATTTTATGGAGGCAAGAAGGATTTTCAAGGAACCTAGATTTGTTAGCTATCTATTATCTTGTGTTAAATGGCTTGAAGTTAAGTGTTGTTTGAAAATTCAATGGTTATAGGATGATCACTCATTCATTGTATAATGTAGGACTCATTTTCCCCTACAGGGTAATAGGGTTGGGATAACCTATAAGGGTTATTCCTTTATCATTTTTGGAAGCGTAGAAGGATTTCTATGGAACCTTCCTTTCAAGGTTGACTAGTGTTGCAAATTATTAAATATTCTTAAATGGAAAACTTGTTATAATTTGAAGGAAACAAGCCCAAGAACTTTATCCATTTGTGAGACACCACCATCCCCTATTGTTATATGTTATGCACATGTCATTATGGTTGTGTGTACTTCTCATCATTAATAGAGATAAAATGGTTAAAATCAACTAGAGGTCGTCACTGTTTTACTTTAGCCTAGTTTTCCATCCTTGCCCAATACTAGAAGATTGTTTAAACTTTGTAAGCATGGCATATACAAGAGACTTCCATAGGATTCAATGATTTATTAAAGACATGGGTATATTTTATTGATAATTATTATTATGTATTACTGTCACCATCATTCTGAATGTCATAACTAAGGTTTTGTTTTAATATACATCTTGGAGAAGCTATTACCCTAGATGCATGCAAGATTAGCTCAATTCAATATATCACCTCTAGTTTGGCTATTTTGAACTAGTCAAATCAGTTGACCAAGTCAAACATATTTCCCAAGAAAGTGACTACAAAAATTAACATTACTTATATGTTCTCTGTTGATGTATTTGTAACTTCGGAATGTATTCACTTGTATATTTATTATTGTATTTAATTATACCCTGATGGAGATGTTTGTTCCTTTGATCGGGAGAGTCATTAATATAATAAAGTCATGTAAATTCATTGGGTTTAACCCTTCATTGTAATTCGGTTCAATAATCCCTGCAATTGAGTTGAGGTTAACCCTCTGTTGTAAGTCGAGGCAATAGTCCCCACAGTTGAGGGGGTGTTATGGTTATGAGACTCTCCTAGTGAGGTCAACCCTTTAAGAGTAAAACTCAAGTGGAAAACAAGTATAAATAGAGAGTGATAATCTCTATTTGGAACACACAGTAACTAAACAGCAGCGCATGAATGAGAGAAGAGTATCTCGCACAAGTGAGAGAGAGAACAGTTGTCAGAGATCATCTTTGTATCTTTGGGTTTTAATTTTTCTTTTGGTGCTCAATCTATCTCTGAGGAAGTTGTGGGGATTTATCCTTTATGGTTTCCCTGAGGAAAATTATTTCTGTCTCTTGTCTCTTGTGATTATTGTTGTGCCTTTCATTCTCTTAGATAATATCCTAGATCATATTGATTAAATGATAAAAAATCTAACATGGTATCAAAGCTAACCTGAGAAGAAGAAACTATGCAGCTCCAGAAGCTAGAGATTCTTACTTTTTGGGTCTCTATCCACATATCATCAGCAAAAGGAGGATAGAATAACTCTCCATTGAAGGGCACATCTTTCTGTCAAAGTAGAATTTGATTCTTAGCATTTTCAATTTTTGACCTATCACTATTGCTAGAAATTAGCGATTTTCAAAGAAGATAAATTTTTCAACATAGGATTTTTCTCCTCCTAAAAATCAAGATTGAGAGACCAAGATCAGAATTTTTGGTTGGGTAAATCCCTATGAAATTCAACCCCTAATTTGACCCCGGACCAGAAAACCCTAAAAGACTAAAACTAGGAATTTTGGTGCATTCGCTATATCTCAGGATTGGAGAAGGATCAAGAGCTAAAACATTTACAGGACAAAAATAAATTCATTATGTACGATGTGTAAAATTTTAAGCCTCATATTTTCTATATTTTGGGAGATATGATTCCTCCAAATTAGGGTTCTAGCCTTTCCATGGATTCATCCCTAAACAAGACACCTAGGGAACATTCCTATATCTCGGTCTACGAAGGTCCAAATTAAATTTCACAAGATGTTCTAGATAGTTCCCGGACTATAATTTATGTGGTAAACATTTAAGACCCCCAAGGTGAAATAGTAACATGTGGCAGTCTGTACAAGTTTCCTATGTTGAACAATCCTGAAATAAGTCACCTTGGGAAAACTCTCATAAGTCCCAGTTGGTGAAAAAAATTATGCTCGAACCTATGTTTTTGGAAAGCAGGTAGATGAGTCTACCTCAGTAAGAAATATTAGGCACATAGGGGTAGTACTTTCGAAGATACCATAAAAACAATATCAGACATTTCTGCACAAGAAATTGGAAAACTAGGGCTTCCTATTCCGAGAGCTTCCCTCCACTGTTTTCCGAAAAGGTGTACATTGGGAAACTTGCCTTGAAGAGGACCATCTTTCTATTAGAACTTTGAAATTCCAATTTTTGAAAATTAGAGTTTCTCTGACAAACCGTAGATCAGGAAGCTCCGGAACCAGGATGGACACCTCAAATTGACAAGATCTAAATTTTTGCTATTTACATTTTAGTTTCTCATTTCAAATGACTAATCACACCAGCTTGATGACAAGCTTGGTGAAGCGGACAAATTCCAAGCATGGAAGTATAAGATCTCACTGGTTGTTGAAGAAAATGAATTGGACACCTACATAAGTGGAGAGGTTTCAGTTCTAGAGCGAGATGAGGCTAAAGCATTACACAAGAAGAACTTGGTCAAGGCCAAGAGGATTATTGCTGCTTCTATCACCTTAAACCACAATTTTCTTCCCTAACGACACCTAAAGAGATGTTTTATTCCTTGACCAAGCTATTTGAAGGGAAGAATATAAATCAGAAGAAGTATAGGAACTCCGTGATCCTTGAAGAAATTGACTTTGTTTAGTATTTTAGTAAAGAAGTTATAAGAGCCAGAGGGAGATGTGGCTAAGTCTGGAGCCAAGAGAATCATTGAAGATTCTATTAAATATCATCTCATTCCTCACTTGTCATTCTTGAAGACACCAAAAGGAAGTGTTCAATGCTATGATGAAGCAATCGAAGAAGAATAAGATATTTTTATAACCACCTTGAATGGCTTCACGGGATCATGGGATTGATTCATTTGATGAATGTGTGCTAGAAGGAAGTGATTACCTTTAGCAGACTCTGGGAAGAGTGCACACAAGAAGAAACTTGACTCATAATAAGATAAGAGAAAATGGGAGCAACTGAAGATCAAGCTCTCACCATTCAAAGAAGATCCCTCAAGAAATGAATAATATGAAGGACTCAACTCTTGAAGAACCTCTTATCCATCTTAGCATTTGGATAATAAATTGTCACATGCCCCAATTTGCAAAAATAATTTAATGTTATTTGAGGAACATTGTGTTATATTTTATGCTAAGTTTGTAATTGATGACCAAGTGGGGTAAAGAATAATTAAAGTAATTTAGAATATTTTATTTATAAATAAATAAATGATGAGACAACAACTTAGGGAAGCTGTTAAAAGAGTGTTAACTGGTCACTTGGTGGAGGAGACTGGGTGGAGAGTACACTGACAAATGACCTTAGTAATTGACATATTATGTTAGAAATATTAGTAAATATGCTAAATGAGAAATAAATAGAAATAGATTTCCATACTGTATTTTTCCACGCGTCGCTTATGTAGTACTCTAGTACAGCTGGGTGTTTAGGTAGATATGATGATTCTTATTTAACCCTGAATGAAAAATGTAACTAAATTCTGCTATAGTTTGTTTATGATTTTTTTCTATAAGAAACAGTAAACACTTTATCTATGTAATGTATTTACCTCAGACAAGAACTGAACATAGGTATTTAAAGATATTTAGTAATCATACTACATATAGAACTATTTGAATACTATTATTCTTTATAAATACAATAGATACAGTTTTAACAAATAAACATAGGAATAGTAAACAGACTATGAGTTAGGGTTTAGGTTAAGATAATTTTCAATAAAATCTTATAATAAATTTTTTTTTAGACAATATTTGTCTCTGTATTAAGACAAAAGTTTCTACTATAACCTCAAGACAACTACCTACGTTATTGAAAGATAAACTTAATCCTATTCTCAAACTTGCAGTATTTACCTTAAATCTTCCTTTTTAAGAATTAAAACAACTGTAAAAATCATCGAAGGAAAATAATAAAACAGAGCTAAGAATTTTTCCATGTAAATTTATTCTTTCACTGAACGATAGGGTATACTTGAAAATTAACCCTTAAGAGCCAAACAGAGTAATAATAGTACTCCTAACACAGTAAAAATTTCCATAATTACATTGCATTGTAAATCCTTTTAATTACACGATAATAATTAAAATAGTAATATAACCATTTATTAAAAACACAATCAAATAGGAAGAAAATGGCTTATTGCCTTTAGAATTACAGGTTAAGACTTAGGCCTGTCCAAATCTTAGCTAAAACAAAATAGTATATATCAATCAATAACCATACATTAATGATAGGTAAAAACCCTTAATCTATTTATAAATCCTGATTGATTAACAATCTTTTCTTTTCCTTTAAAAATCTACTTTTAAAAACCAAAAATTAACCAGACAGAGGTCAACAGCCTCGTAGGGCTTAGAGCTAAGCTCTATCAACAGAAGTAAAATAAGTTACATTGTTCAGGCTGTAAAGGCTTAGAATTAAAAACTATTTATCATGGCTACTATAAGCCTTCATCCTCCCTGCACAAATTACCCTCTAAGGGTTTCGAACTCATATAGAATCAAGCAAGCAAAAACAACAAGCTAATAGGTAAACTGAGGCCGTTCCTTTTTCAACCGCAAAGAACCTGACTTTTAACCACCACAAGAAATTGCAGGAAGAAACCCTCATTTGCAACCAGGGCTTACCAATTGAATGCTCAAGTGGAACATTGAAGGAGAAGCTCGTTTCCACCTACAGAACCGGGAGAAGGACCTGCAATTTTACAAACCTTATCATTACAAATATTTCTTAAAATTTGTAAAACCCTTTTATAAAAATTAACCCAGAAATGAAATGAGTGTAATTCTTTATGTGTTAAAGTTTCGGGATGAAGCTGAGGTAAAATGACCACCTTAGATTGTGTTGGCACTGTGCCAGAAGACATGAAGACATTGAGTCACCACTATAAAGGAAAACAAGAAAATCAACTCAACAGGATGAGAAATACTCTTGCTTGAGCTCTATTAGTCAGTTTTCAAGCTCAAGACAAACATAGTCCTTGATTCCTAAAGAAAAACCAATAACTACACTCTCTTCAAACCACTTCAACCATTACAGACCAAAAACCACTCACGACCTCTCTCAAGACAATCACAGCGTTGGAATGGAAGCAAGCTGTCAAACTTGAAGGTGGTTACAGGTCTCATATGGCTGGGAGCTCTCAGCTTGACCAACAAGATAGAGGAACCCTCACTCTACAAAACAAGTGAGTAGGGTTTTGGAGTTATAAGTCAACCCTTGTGTGGATAAAACCATCCCACATGTCCTTCTAAATATTTCCTCTAGTGTGGGTAGAGTTCCATAGTTAGCGATGCAACAAATGAATTACAATCAACCAACGATCATTACAAACTTTACATTATATGATTGCCCATAATTTGATATAAACCATGGTGTATTGATACTTAAGGGATCGACTATAGGTTATAACATGAACACTTTTAGTTTATTCTAGAGATTCCTTTGATAATAAATCAAAGGTAGATAGTTATGTTTTTAGCTAGGGTTGATGGAAATAGTAAGAAGAACATGTGTAACTTATAACCATAGTAAGAAGAAGAGCCATGGACTCTTGGAAATTATCCTTGAGTTAATGACAGGTATGGATGGATTAGAAGAATATGCAGATGAGGAATCTCCTTACACTGAACAAAATAATATTCAAAAAGAACCTATACAAGAAGATATAACTAATAATTCTTCCAAACTACTACAAATAGTTAAAGAATTAAAATCAGAGATGGAATCAATTAAGAAAGAAAATGAGAGGATTTTGAGAGCTCAAGAGGAGCTAAATCATATTTTAATAGAAAGATTTCATACTGAGGTAAAAGGTAAAAGAACCGAGTCTGAAGATATAGGTTATCAACATAAAAATAAAAATACTAAACAAGTTAAAAACAAAAGTAGCTCATCTTCTGAAGTATATGGTGATTTACATAAATAAAACTTTCATTATACTAGTGACAGTAGTGAATATAACCACAATAATAGGAAGAGAAAATTTAAAACTTATGAAGAAATCTCTGGGGAGTTCAAGAAGATCAACCCACCAACCTTTAATGGAGAAACTGAGAAGGGGGAAGAAGTAGAATCCTAGCTGTCTGGGATGAAGAAATACTTCCAAATTTATAACTATAATCAACTGAAGGCCATGACAGCTATTTATAATCTTACGGGAAAAATTGATATATGGTGGCAGGACTTAAAAAGAGTAAAAGGTATAAGGGAGAAAAACATCAATCGGAGTACATTTAAGAAATATTTGAAAAAGAAATTTTTATCTAAACAATACTAT
Organism: Pseudotsuga menziesii; assembly: GCA_001517045.1. Taxonomy (NCBI): domain Eukaryota; kingdom Viridiplantae; phylum Streptophyta; class Pinopsida; order Pinales; family Pinaceae; genus Pseudotsuga; species Pseudotsuga menziesii. Next base: position 79,821 of record LPNX011149789.1, read on the forward strand.
GACGAAAGGGCTAAGGAATTCTATGAGCTAAAACTCAGTGCAATGAATATGAAAGAACTGAATGGTAAATATCTAAGTCTACTCAGGTATGTGCTATATATTGTGGATGAGATGTTGATGTAATTGTAACTTTGGAATGTATTCACTTGTATTTCTTACATATTGTACCCCGATGTTTATTCCGGGATGTTTCTGTAATGTAATTGAGTCATTTCATGCCACGATGTTCCGATAGGGAGTTTCTATAATGTTAATAAGTCATGTCAAGTCAATGTGGGTAACCCTCCTATTGTTCAAGGGTTAAAGTCCTCGCAGTTCCGGGGCACTAGGGTTGTTAGACTCATTGAGTGAATTTGGCCCTAGTAGGGTTTAGTGAAGTCGGGAATTAGTATAAATAGAGAGCTAGCCTCTCTATTTATCACACACTCATTCACACACAATTGTAGTGCATAGCTGAGGAAGAAGAAGACACTGGGGCTAGGAAGAAATAAGGTTATTGCTGTTGGGAGATCATCTTACTGTTTTGGGTTTTACTTTTGGTGTTGATTCTATCTCTGAGGAAGTTGCATGGTTTTCTCTATTTATGGTTTCCCTGAGGAAAAAAAATGTGTTCATTGGCTCTTGTGTTTGATTGCTGTGCTTTTTATTCTCTTAGTTAATGATCCTAATATAATGCTAACTTAATGTTAAAAATATAACATGGTATCAGAGCTAACCTGAGAAGAAGACACTGTGCAACTGCGGGAACTAGGGATTCCTACTTTGTGGATCTCTCTCCATATATTTTTAGCAAAAGAAGGTTGGAATAACTCTCCTCCATAGGGTGCATCTTTCTGTCGAAGCAAAATCCAATTCTGAGGTTTTTCAGTTTTGGACCCGACACTACTGTCGAAAATTAGTGCTTTTCACAGAAGTGGAATTTTTTAGTGAGCCCAGGACTAGATTGATCTCCTCCCCAAAATCAAAGTTTAGAGATCAAGATCAAAGCATTTGGTTGGCCATTACTCCAGAAAAGCAAAACCCTAATCTGCTCCTGAACCAGCACTACAGAATTTCAGCTCCAAATCCAGAACCAACATCTTGACCTGGTAAGATCTAAATATTTTGTGTTTCCATTTGATGTTCTCAGTTAAGATGTCTCATCACACCAAACTTGATGAAAAGCTTGAGGGAGATGATAACTTCCAAGCCTGGAAGTATAGGATCTCCGTGGTCTTGGAAGAAAATGAGTTGGACTCCTACATCCATGAGGAGGTTCCAGTTCCAGAAGGAGATGAAGCTAATGCCATAGGTAAGAAGAATTTGGTTATGGCAAAGAGAATTATTGCTGATTCAATCAAGGATCACCTCATACCATAGGTGTCCTCTCTAAAGACACTTAAAGCTATGTTTGATGCCCTAACCAAACTGTTTGAAGGGAAGAACATAAACTGGAAGATGACTCGAAGGAACATTAGAGAAAATTTCAACTCAAAATGGGCCTCCTAAAAAAAATTAATAAAATAATAAAATAATATTTATTAATTTTGGAGGAATAAAAACAAAAAACTACTTTTTTGTTTGTATTTTCGACATATCTCCCCCTGTTTTTACTCAAATTTCAATTGGGAAAGCCCATTAGATGCGTAATTTAATTCCGAATCCAACTAGTACCCACTCGACATACTTTTGATGGACCCCGCTACCACAAAAACAAGAAATACCTGAAAAAATGTGATGATGACAACATCATCATCACATTTTTTCAGGTATTTCTTGTTTTTGGGGTAGTGGGGTATGTCAAAAGTATGCCGAGTGCGTACTCGTTGGATGTGGAATTTAATTCTGCATCCAACAAGCTCTCCTGATTGAAATTTGAGTAAAAAAACAAGGAGATATGTCAAAAATACAAACAAAAAAAGTAGTTTTTTTAATGATACATGTCCCTAAATTTAGATTAAAAAAATGTTTAAGACCTAGACAGTATTTAAAATTTAAAGGAATTTCATTGGCTAACACATGATGACATGGAATTTGATTTAAAGTTAAAAGGCCCATTTTGAGTTGAAGTTTCCTCTAATTCCAGTTGAAGAATGTAAAGATCCAGAATGAGAAGACCATCCAGTCATACTTCACAAGGGTCTCCCAGATCAAAGAACAACTTGAAGCAGTAGATGAAGAAGTGGAGAATGCATAGATTGTGATGACAACCTTGAATGGTCTCCCTAGGACATGGGATTATTTCATCCATGGAATCTGTGCTAGGAATAAGTTAGTCAAGTTCAATAGACTCTGGGAAGAATGTTCACAAGAAGAAGCTCAAATAGCAGCCTGGGAAGAAAAGATGGGAAGTGAAGTTCAAGCTCTCACAGTACACTCCAAGAAAGGAAGAAGGGAAAATCATCATCACCAAGGTAAGAATTCTTGTCAGAAAAGAAGGGATCCATCCAAACTTAGATGTTATACATGCGATGAAATAGGACACTTTGCTAGAAGTTGTCCCACAAATAAGAATGGATCCAAGAAGAAGAAGAACTCCAAAACAGGACATCATGCTCACACTACTGAGGATGATGAGGAAGAAAGTAAAACAAGAAAGTGAAGACTCTTCAAGTGATGAAGAATATGTTTTGATCTCTGCTCTCACGGGAACTGTCACTCATGGAAGCAAAGATTGGCTTATTGACAATGGGGCTTCCAAACACATGACAGGATTCAAGGAATATTTTGAGAAACTATCCAAACATAATTCACCCCATAAGGTGAAACTTGGGGATGACTACCAATATCCCATAAAAGGTAGTGGTGAATCCTCCTACAAGATAGACTTTGGAAAGTCTATGAAAATGAAGGATGTCTTGTTTGTACCAAGACTAAAGAATAATATTCTCTCTATATCGGCACTGGATGAAAAAGGCATGAGGGTTTCATTTGTAGATGGCCAAGTCCTCATGTGGCCAAGAGGAAAGACTATTGACGATGCAATAGTAATTGGAGAACAAGAAGGAGGATTATACAAATTGAAGGGCCATCAAGAACAAGATTTGGTCCATGACACAGTAGAGCCAAATGAACTTTGGCATAGAAGGCCTGCACATGTGCACTACAGAGCACTACCACTTGCAAGCAAAGTTGTTGAAGGTCTTTCAGAAATTCAAGAAAAACATGAAGGAGTCTGCAAAGGATATGTGAAAGGAAAGAATACAAAGAAGACATTTCCAAGTAGCAAGAGCAAGGAAAATGGAATTTTGAAAATCATCCACTCTGATGTATGCGGACCAATGTCATCAAGTTCAATAAGAGGGTATGTATACTATGTTTCTTTCATTGATGATTATTCTAGGAAGACATGGATTTACTTCATGAAGAACAAAGATGAAGTTTTCAGCGAGTTCAAGGAATTCAAATCCTTGATTGAGAACCACACAAAAAAGAAGATCAATACCTTTCGATCAGATAATGGCAGTGAATTCACATCAAATGAATTCAAAGAATTATGCAAAGATTCAGGGATTAAGAGGGAGTTATCCACTCCATATAATCCACAACAAAATGGGGTTGCAGAAAGGAAGAATAGAACTATCATGGAAGCTGCAAGAGAAATGGTTCATGATCAGGATCTTCCCATGCATCTATGGGCAGAAGCTGTCAGAACACCGGTGTATGTACAGAACCGTACTCCACACAGAGTACTCGAGAACAAGATACCTGAAGAAGAATTTTTGAGCAAGAAACCAGAATTCATCGATCTCAGAATATTCGGTTGTCCAGTGTACATACACATTTGGAAAGAAAAGAGAACAAAGTTAGATCCTTCAGGAAAGAAGGGTATATTTGTGGGATACTCTGAAAGCTCGAAGGCTTACAAAATATACTTCCTAGGATTCAAGAAGATTGACATCAATAGGGATGTGACATTTGATGAAGACTTAGCTTACAACAAATCCAGAAAGAGACCTGCTGAAGATCATGAAGAATTAGAAGCACCCATAACTTATGACACAACCATGAACGAAGAAACTCAAGAAGAAGATCGAGAATTTGAAGAACCATTGAGAACTTGTAGATCCACCTCAGGAGAAGAATCCTCATAGGAGAAAACCTGCTTGGGTACATGAAGCTGTCCAAGGTGCAGAAAGATATGGGGCTCTATAAGAGAATCACAGAGAAAGGAAGAGGACCAGGTCCTGCTCCGGGTATGTAGCTTTATTGTGTGAATTTATCAATAAAGAACATTCCAACTATGAAGAGGTTGCAGAATGGAAAGAATGGAAGGATGCTATGATCAAAGAGTATCAATCGATCATGAAGAATGATGTTTGGGATGTTGTCCCAAGACTAGAAGGGAAGTCGGCTATAACTTCCAAATAGATCTACAAGATCAAGCATGTTGCAAATGGAAGCATAGATAAATATAAATCAAGATTCATAGCTCGTGGCTTCTCACAGAAAGAAGGAATAGCTTATGAAGAAACCTTTGCACCTGTAGCTAGATACACTTCCATCAGATCAGTACTTGCTCTTGCTGCAGTGACGAAATGGAAAATACACCAAATGGATGTCAAGACTGCTTTCTTGAATGGTGTATTGGAAGAGGAAGTGTATGTGGAGCAGCCACTCAGTTTTGAGACACATGACATGGAGTCTCATGTGTGCAGATTGAAGAAATCCCTGTACAGTTTGAAACAGGCACCTAGGACATGGTATGGAAGAATTGATGGATTTCTATTCAGTTTGGGATTTACCAAGAGTAAAGCAGATTCCAACCTTTACTACAAGGTTGAAGATGGCAACCCAGTGATGCTCCTACTGTATGTAGATGATCTTTTTGTAATAGGTATGGATGGGTTGATTGTTGATAGGAAGAGAAAGCTTGCTTCTGAGTTCGAAATGAAGGACTTGGGTATGATGCACTATTTTCTAGGCATGGAGGTGTGGTAGAATGCAGATGGAATCTCCCTCGGACAAGGGAAGTATGCAGTAGAGATCCTGAAGAGGTTCAGGATGATGGACTACAAGGCCATGACCACACCTATGGCATCGAACATAAATCTATTGAGTGATGCTTCATCAGAAGCAGTTGATGCTACAATGTATCATCATTTGATTGGATCCTTGATGTACCTGACGAACATGAGACCAGATATTTACTTTGCTGTGAACACCTTGAGCCTGTTCTTGACATATTCGAGATATGTTCACTTGATTGCTGCAAAGCATATTCTAAGGCACCTGAAGGGTACAATTGATTATGGGCTCAAGTATGAGGCGAATCAAAATATTAACCTGGAGGGTTATGCTGATTCAGATTGAGCAGGAAGTCCCATCGATAGGAAGAGCACTTCAGGGTGCTGCTTCAGTATGGGATCAGGTGTGATCTCTTGGTTTAGCAGGAAGCAATCCTATGTGGCACTAAGTACAGCTGAAGCATAGTATGTCATAGCTTGTTCAGCTAGTTGTGAGGCAATATGCCTGAGGAAGCTAGTGTCTGATTGATTTGATCTCCAAATAGATGCTACTTGTATACATTGTGACAACCAGAGTTGTGTAAAGTTGTCGGAGAACCTAGTGTTCCATGACAACTTGAAGCATATCAAGATCAAGTATCACTATATCAGGGATATGTGCAGAGGGGAGCAGTGAAGCTCCAATATGTTGCGACGGATGAACAGATAGCTGATGTGTTGACAAAGCCATTGGCTAGGGTGAAGTTTGAGTACTTCAGGGAGAAGGTTAGTGTTCTCCCGATGGAGGTTCCCTCCAAAGGGAAGTGATGAGTCCATGAGCCATTCTGAAATGGTGAGAGGATTGGTTCCTTCCAGGGTCAGATGTAAGGGCTGAGCCATTCTGTCATGGTGAAAGGATTGGTTCCTTCCATGTTAGATGTGAGTTCTGAGCCATTCTGATGTGACTATAGGATTGGTTCCTACATGATCAGATATAAGCACCGAATTCCATTCTTGGAATGGAGGCACCTGGTCAGTTACCAGGAAAGCTCAGTCTAGGACTGAGGGCCATTCTGATGTGACTGTAGGATTGGTTCCTACATGACCAAATGTGAGTGCAAAGCCTTTCAGACATTGGTTTTTAGATGTAAGTGCAGAGCCCTTTTATCATGAAGGATTGGTTCCTTGCATGGTCAAATATAAGTACTGAGCCTTTCTAACATTGGTTTTCAGATGTAAGTGCAGAGCCTTTCGGCATGGAGGATTGGTTCCTTGCATGGTCGATTGTAAGTGCTGATCCTTTCTAACATTGCTTGTCAGATGTGAGTGTTGGGCCTTTCTGACAGGGTTGTGGGATGTGTTCCCACATGGTCAGATGTGAGAACTGGGTGTGCCTTTCTGATATGATTATAGGATTGGTTCCTACATGATTATATATAAGTGTTGGGTGGGGCATTCTGACTTAGGGTCAGATATAAGTGCCGGGAGAAGACCTACATGGAGGCTAGGCCTACAACCAACATAACAAAGGGTTGGCTCTGTAGAACTTCCTGTGACGAGAAGAATCATGAGATAGCACCCGTGATGATGATTCAACAGTGATGATCCAGTAGTGATGATCCAGATCGAGTGATGATCCAGATCCGGTGATGGTGTTCCAGTGATGATGATCCAGATCGAGTAATAATCCAGATCCAGATGAAGATGACGAGGAATTGGTGATGATCCAGATGATATAGAGAAGAAGACTTATGTTGATAAATTGTGTCGAGAGAACACCTTCCTAGTTAAGAGGGAGTGTTGATGTAATTGTAACTTAGGAATGTATTCACTTGTATTTCTTCTGTATTGTACCCCGATGTTTATTCTAGGATGCGTTTATAATGTAATTGAGTCATGTCATGCACCGATGTTCTGATCGGGAGTTTTTATAATGTAAACAAGTAATGTCAAGTCAATGTGGTAACCCTTCTATTGTTCAAGGGTTACAGTCCTTGCAGTTCTGGGGCACTAGGGTTGTTAGACTCTCTGGGTGAATTCGTCCCTAGTAGGGTTTAGTCAAGTTAGGAATTAGTATAAATAGAGATCGAGCCTCTCTATTTATCACAAACTCACTCACACTCAGTTGTAGTGCATAGTTGAGGAAGAAGAAGACACTAGGGCTAAGAAGAAAGAAGGTTACCATTGTCGGGAGATCATCTTATTGTTTTGGGTTTTACTTTTGGTGTTGATTCTATCTCTGAGGAAGTTGCAGGGTTTTCTCCATTTATGGTTTCCTCGAGGAAAAAAACTGTGTTCATTGTCTCTTGTGTTTTATTGTTGTGCTTGTTATTCTCTCAGTCAAAGATCCTAATATAATGCTAGCTTAATGTTAAAAATCTAACACAAGAAACCTAAGGTACAGGGGTTTCTTAACTGTTTACCTTATCATATAAAGGATAGAATTGAGTATGACAGTCCAAAAACATTAGAAGAAGCAATGAGAAAAGAAAATTTCTGTTGTGAATAGAATCATAAAAAGGAGAGCATGGCCAAATCAAAGGCCAAAAGGAATAATAACTTTGAACAGAAAAAGAAAGAGTTTGTACCTAATCAAAATTATAAGAATAATAACACCAGAAATGTTTCTAGTAGGAATTTCCAAGGGAACAAAAGTAATTCACAGACCAATTTGAATAATCAAAGGAATAACGAATCCGCAAACAACCACAGTAACTATACAAATAACTTTGAACGAAAGGAACCCATAAAGTGTTGGAATGCAATGGTCTGCATTATGCATCAGTCTGCCCCAATTGGAAGAAGACTGTTAGCAACATACACACAATACAGGAGGATATGATTTTTGTTGATCTAGCGAGGATAATTCCCAGGATCAATGCAGCATTAGAGAATCGAAAAATAGATTATCAAACTTCCATGGTGGAAGTGGAAGGTAAGATAAATCAAATACCTATATCTATCTTAATTGAAACAGGAACTAGTTTAAGCTATATTTCTCCTAATTTAGTAGAAAAGTGTAAGCTTCCAGTTGAAAGTTTTGCAAGTTCTTGGTTAGTTCAGCTAGCTACTGGTGCAAAGAGAAAGGTAATTAGCTTTGTTAAGAATTGTGCAGTAACTATGGATCAGTTTGAAATTTTTGTTAAGCTCAATGCGCTATCTTTAGGTCCATATGATATATTAATTGGTATGTATTGGTTAGAGCAGCATACAGAGGTCTTGAATTGATTTGATAAAACCTTTACTTGCATAAATAACGATGAAAAGTTAATAGATGTAAGGGAAATCCCCAGGAAAACAATCGTAAGGCAGATCTCTGCTCTGCAGCTTAAGAGAGGTGTTAGGAAAGGCTGTAAGGCTTATGCAGTAATAGTAATCGATGAAGAAAACATTAACAACATAGATGAATTAAAATTGGAATATATTCTGATTCTAAGGGAATATTCAGATGTATTTTTGGAAGAAATTCCGGAACTGCCTCCGAAACAGGAATTAGATTTTACTATTGAGCTGGTACCTAGTGCAGTGCCCAGCTCAAAAGACCCTTATCAGATGAATATACTAGAATTAAATGAACTTAAGTCACAGTTAAAAGAGCTTATTGATAAGAATTACATTATACCCAGTGTGTCTCCCTAGGGGGAACCTGTCATCTTTCTTAAGAAGAAGGATGGAACTCTACGACTACGTATAGATTATCGTCAATTAAATAAAATGACTATCAAGAACAAATACCCATTACGTCGCATAGATGATCTATTTGATTAGCTAGGTGGAGCCATGGTGTTTTCAAAAATTGATTTACGGTTTGGATACCACCAAGTTTGAATCAAAGATGAAGACATCTTTAAAACAGCCTTTAGAACTCGATATGGACATTACAAGTTTGTCCTTATGCCCTTCAGGCTTACTAATCCTCTATTTGTTTTTATGTGTCTGATGAATAATGTAATGCACAAATATATGGATAAATTTGTGGTCATATTTATTGACGACATCTTAATTTACTCAAAATCTGAAGAGGAACATAAAGAACACTTAAAAATTGTCTTGCAAGAGTTACGAGAGCATCGACGTTTTGCAAAATTTAGTAAATGTGAATTCTTTAAAGATAAAATCCAGTATTTAGGTCATGTGGTGACTAAAGAAGGAATTTCTGTTGACCCTAAAAAGATAAAGGCAATCGAAGATTGCCTAGTCCCAAAAGACGTAACTAATGTCCGATCATTCATGGGGATTACTAGTTATTACCCTAGATTCATCAAAGGGTTTTCAAGAATTACAAACCCTATAACCTCTTTGCAGAAAAAGGGAAAGAAATTCAATTGGAATCAGAAGTGTGAAGACAGTTTCAAAAAGTTAAAAACATTATTAACCACCGCACCAATTCTAAGAATTACTGACCCTAATCAAGATTTTATAGTATGTACTAACTCATGCAATGATGGTTTAGGTGGAGTATTAACTTAGGAAGGACACGTCATTGCCTATGAGTCTAGGAAGCTGAAGATTCATGAGAAAAATTATGCAGCCTATGACTTAGAATTAGCTGCTGTCATACATGCCTTAAAGATGTGGTGTCATCATTTAATTAGAAGGAAGTTTATATGAATGATAGATAATAAAGGATTGAAATACCTATTAGATCAACCTAACTTGAATGCCATGCAAGCTAGGTGGCTAGCTTTTCTAAGTGAATACGATTTTGAAATTCAACACATTAAAGGAAAGGAGAATAAGGTTGTTGATGCACTAAGTAGAAATGCAAAGCTGAATTTTACAGCAACCATCAACACTTATACAACAGACTTGGAAGAACAACTTGAAGCTGGAATAGAACAAGATGAAAATGACCAAAAATTACAAGCAAAAGTAAAAGAGAATTTAATAGAAAGTCTAAGTACAGGGTACAACTTGAATGAAATAGGATTATTACTGTATAAAGACAAATTATACGTACCTAATGTACCTAATATTAAGATGTTAATTTTAAACGAAATTCATAAAACTCCTTATTCATGGCATCCGGGTTATCAGAAAACTATAACCATGCTAAGAAAGGATTATTTCTGTCCAAACATGAAAAGTGAACTGGCAGAATATATTGCTAGATGCTTTGAATGTAAGCAAGTAAAAAATGAACATCAACATCCAGCTGGGCTACTTTAGCCATTGCCTATTCTTAGTTGGAAATGGGAGATAATAAGCCTTGATTTTGTTATGGGATTACCTATAAATCAGAACTTAAATGACTCAATAATGGTAGTGGTTGAAAAATTGAGTAAAGCAGCCCATTTTATACCTGTAAAAACTACTTATAAAGCTGCAAATATTGCTGATATTTTCTTAAAACAATTTTTACGGTTGCATGGAATACCGAGGGTGATAATTTCAAACCGAGACCCTAAATGTACAAGTAATTTTTGAAAATCTTTGTTTAAAGGATTAAAAACTACGTTAAACTTTAGTACCTCTTTCCATTCTCAAATTGATGGACAGACTGAAAGATTAAATTAGGTATTGGAGGATCTACTTAGAATGTATGTAAAGGAGAAGCCAGGTAAATGGGAAGATTATTTACACCTGGTAGAATTTGCTTACAATAATCATTATCAAGCTTTAGCTAGGTATAGTCCTTTTGAAATTATGTATGGAAGGAAATGCAATACTCCCATCTCTTGGAGTAATCCAATGGACAGGTTAGTATTAGGACTTGAATTATTAAAAAAAATGGAGTTAATTGTAAAGCAGTTACAAGGTAATTTGAAAATTGCATAAGATCGACAGAAAAGTCAAGAAGACCTTAAACAGACTCCAAAGGAGTTTCAGGTAGGTGAACATGTTTTTATTAAGGTGAGACCCAAAAAGAGTTCTTTGAGGTTGGGTAGTTGTGCCAAGCTAGCCTCTCGATATTGTGGTCCTTTTGAAATACTGTCCAGGATAGGACAGGTAGTATATCAGTTACCTCTACCACCAAATCTAAGAGTTCACAATGTTTTTCACATTTATGTATTAAAAACATATGTACATGATGCTACTCATGTTATTAATTGGAATGATGTGTAGGTGGAACCTGAAGGAGATTTTCTAGTGGAACTAGATTTTATCCTCGAATGGAGGGAGATCTCACTTCAGAATCGCATTGTTGGTCAGGTGAAGGTGTAATGGAAGCACCTTAGTCCAGAAGAAGCCACCTAGGAATTGGAAAGTCATATGCGGGATGCATATCCAATTTTATTTCAATGGAACTCTGAGGACGAGGAATAAATAAAATCAAGGACGATGTTATAAATTAAGGGGGTGTGTATGTCACATGCCCCAATTTGCAAAAATAATTTAATGTTATTTGAGGAAGATTGTGTTATATTTTATGCTAAGTTTGTAATTGATGACCAAATGGGGTCAAGAATAATTAATGTAATTCAGAATATTTTATTTATAAATAAATAAATGATGAGACAACATCTTAGGGAATCTATTAAAAGAGTGTTAACTGGTCACTTGGTGGAGGAGACTGGCTGGAGAGTACACTGACAAGTGGCAACATCCTCAAACTACTTCCAACTATTGCAGCTAGAAACTTCCCTATAGTTGTGGTCATGATTCCCTAAGAAAGTGGAATTGGAGCAGGTGGGTCATTAAATGAAAACTGACACAGAAGACCTAGGAATTTCTATAAAATTTCCCATTGAAGACAACTGAGGATGCTCATTTTTGAGAAGTGATCATTCAGAGTGAATGAATTTGCTTATGAGAAATTTGATGGAGGGGATTACTGAAGTGATTTTGAGGGGTTAACTGCTGAGACTGAACTTATTGCAACTATTAGGCTGAAGTTCTTACTTCTGTAAGCATATTTGGATTACTCAGGTAATTGGACCAGTCAAGTGACAGAAGGTCTTAAGGACATATCCTTCACCTAGTAGTCTACCAAGAGGACCAGGAAATAGGCTTGGGGGTCCTGAGGAAGTGCATTCTAAGCCTTCTCCATGAGTTGGTTGGGAAGAACAGACTCCTTAAGCTATTTTCACCTCATCAATGACAGGTTCTAATTGTTCCATGTTATTATATTTATTTACTAACCACTTATACTATGAAACGAGAACTCGACACAGTTCTCGTTTTTCTCTCTCCTAATTTTAGTAGCTATTTTTACCCCCGTTTCAAAAATGGTTGATGCTAGTATCACACATTTTCATTTTCAGACATTTTTTGGGGCCTTTGAATTATCTTTGTTGTAAAATATTTTTAATTTCTATTTTCAAGTGTGTTTTTTGAAATTTAACAAAATAACATACATTTTTAAGCAATTTATAATGAAAAACATATACATTTTACGATTTTTTTCTATAAAAAAAGACATTTTTATGTACAAATTAAGGCATTTTTATTGACAAAATTGTAAATAATTCCAGAAAATAAAGACATTTAAAACCATTTTCAATCAATTTTCAGAGAATTTTTCTCTAAAAATGATCATATTTCATATTAGTTATCGAAAAGTGACGACTCACATAAAGTCGAGAAAAAATATACAAATTATTTGTAAAAAACATATTAAAAACATTATATTTAGAAATTTTATTTCTAAAATAAAGTCTGAAAGTCAAAACATTACTAATATATTTGATCAAAAAATTGTCAAAAATTATCAAAATTAACATTTTCTTCAAAACATGAAACTATTCAACAATATCATGCATGCCAAATTCTTTATCGACATTGGAATTTTCTGGAGCTTGAATTTCCT
>LPNX011149789.1:94845-151116 GCA_001517045.1 Pseudotsuga menziesii
TTATCGTTGAACGAAGTAGAGGAAACACAAATTTCATTCTGATCAAACGCAAGTTAGAAGAGCAGTCAACTGAACGATTTCTTGTCTTGTCTCCGCTGCTTGGGCGCCAAAGGGCGGCCCTCACGGCGGCCCTCGATGCCCGGCATCGAGGGCGGCTGTGAGGGCCGCCCTTTGGCGCAACATTCATTCACTTGTTCGATGAGAGATTGCATGAGGGTGAGAACACACCTCTCGTAACCGTAAGGAAACGACTCCTCAAATGTTCAATGATTTTTACATATCATCAAACCTAAAAAAAACACAATCACCAAACACGTAATCGAACATGTGATTGACTTTATTGTGGCCATTCTATAGGTGGTGTGGAGAACTCCGAACTTTGTCCTATTTCAACATGGAAGGGCGTATCTGTTGGTAACATGTTTGAAGGCTTTAGCCTCACTACATTTTTACGGTTCTTTTCATTTCAGGAAAAGAGTTTGTTGTATTAATTTTCCTTTGGTCAATCAACAAAAAATTGTTGGGTTTTTTTATGGTGCTGAGCAAGGTGGTATATGTAGGGCAGGGATGGTAATTAAGCTTCAACATGCTCACTCTTACAGGTTGAGGATGGGGATTGGCAGAGGCTTGAATACGAAGGTTGAGCTCTTATCCAATTTGGGGCTTGTTCAAATTAGCTTATAAGAAATATATGCACTCTGAGTCTTGATCTTGGGTGATTCGAGAGTTATAGTGAATTAGAAAAATGGCATTCATCACTTGCATACCATTGAGTTATCCCATTGGATTCTGCAGGTAAGGGAACTCATTAGTTGCTTTCATAAGATCTCCAACCATATTTTCCGAGAGCTAAATAAGGTGGTTGATTGTTTATCTGAGCAAGCATTAGGAGTTGGAAATGGGCTCAGTGAATGAAAACTCTTTAATCAGGAGTCTAGACTTGATTATAGACACTTAAGTTTTGCGTAGTTTTAACTTATGTGTTTATATGCACCTTTTTGGGTCATAGGTTTTGTATTTAAGTATATGTTTATAAGCATCTTGGGGAATATTACTAATGCTTTCACTTGGTTTTTGGTTTTTGGATATATGTAGAGTGGAGGTCTTTAGGGACATTTTGGGGATTTGTAATTATGACACAACTTTCATAATATATAAAGTTGTCTTTTGTGTGAAAAAAAGAACTTATGCACAAGTTATTACACTATATTATGCCTGAGCTTATATTTGAAGATGATTTCACTTAGATTTATCAATAGAGATGGATCCATGCATTTTTAGTGGTATGAAAGTTGTTTGGAGATGGATCCAAGCATTTTTATTCTATGTGCATTGTAACTACTAAAGCCTTACAAAGGTATTACTACATATCCTATCTCGTCCACATTTGAACCTATGACTTTCTAAGAGAAAACACTTGTTCTTAACAATTAGGGTCACTCATACAACCAAAAACATCATTAAATTGTGGTATCCAATCACTATCCTTAGTATTTCCTATAAAACTTTAGCTTTAAATTCTTGAACTTAATATTTCTTATAAAAAAGTTATATTAATTGATTTTGATAAAGAGAATTCGTTTTTCTTTAATAACACACTTTCTCATTCTATTTCAATTTATTATTTATTTGTATGATTAATATGTGTTCTCAATACAAATGAATGTGTTGCTAAATATCCCATCCTAAGTCTTTCTATAGAGTTCTTATTCCAAACCCAATCATAGAAACAAGTAAAAGGAACAAAACTAATTTTCATATCCAACTCTCTAGAAAACATAGACAGTGAGGGCCGAAATGTGGAGTGGCCACAAATTAGAGAAGATCTTTCCGAATACTTCCAACATTCCAACCTTCCCGCAGGAGCGTGTATCTAGCGGACCAATTACTTGCTCAGGGAACCATAAAAAATACACGATTTCTTCTTATTTTAGTTTTAAAATGATTCGATTCGGTGGTGTAGCACGCTTATAAAAAGAGGCCAGGCCTCCTCATTTCTCTTCAATTTCCGGCAGGTTATGAGAAGCCGTTCCTTGCAATCCAAATTTCTGGATACAGTCGGAATTTGGTGTGAAAAAAGTTAGGAGAGGGAAGGCCCTGGCCGTGAGGGCCGCCCTTTGGCGCCCAACCGGGCGGAGTTCAGGATTTCATGGGAAGGAAAGGATCGGAAGATTCAGAGTTGACGACAGAGGATAGAATGCCTTCGACTTCAGATCAGTCGAGCGAAGAGCGAGAGAACACTTCCCAGCTGCTTCATGTGCTGGCGGTGGATGACAGCATTATAGATCGAAAAGTTGTCGAAAAGCTATTGAAGAACTCCTGTTACAAAGGTAATTATCTTGTATGACTGTGATAGGTTACTGAAATTTGGTTGCTTTTATATATGTAGTCATTTCAACGATTTGAAATATTATTATAAATGCATGTGTGTGACTGCAGTAACAACCGTGGATAGTGGCCAAAGTGCTCTGGAGTTTCTGGGATTAGGAGATGATCACAACGTTGTAAATGTGAGTAGAAGAAAGCGGAAATCTGATTGATTAATGTTCAAGTCTGGATAATATATTATGCTCGCAAGGATCGTAATATCATGCAGTAAGCAGTGATAGAATTGTTGATCACGTCTTGTTCAATCTAATATAGTCCAGCCTCTGGTTTTTTATTCAGGAGCTTCAGGTTCATATGATAATCACGGATTACTCTATGCCAAGAATGTCTGGCTACGATTTGCTCAAGACGGTAAAGGTATTATTATTCTTTTGAACGTTTAGAGGACAATGATTTTATTTATTCATTTTGATTCGATAGTAAGTGACGTGAATATTTTTCATGAAAACTTCTAGGAATCCTCGAAGCTCAAGGAGATTCCTGTGGTGGTCATGTCCTCTGAGAACGTGTCTTCTAGGAAGAGAAGGTGAAATGCCATTACTGTACTCTAAATGATTTTGTCTTACAGTACTCGTAAAGAAAAAAAATGTTATCGTTGTAATTTGTACATGATTATATACTTAACGGGCCTGTAAACTGACCAGATGTCTGGAGGAAGGCGCAGAAGAATTCATAGTGAAGCCTGTGCAGGTGTCAGATGTAAAACGACTGAGAAATTATATATCACAAATAGGGCAGGCACTGCCATTTTCTGATATTGAATTGAGATAGAGGTTATATGTATCAGATTGTTTATTGTAAGGGCATTCTGGCATTATTGGTGAAAAGGATTTCATGGGAAGGAAAGGATCGGAAGATTCAGAGTTGACGACAGAGGATAGAATGCCTTCGACTTCAGATCAGTCGAGCGAAGAGCGAGAGAACACTTCCCAGCTGCTTATGTGCTGGCGGTGGATGACAGCATTATAGATCGAAAAGTCGTCGAAAAGCTATTGAAGAACTCCTGTTACAAAGGTAATTATCTTGTATGACTGTGATAGGTGCCAAAGGGCGGCCCTCACGGCGGCCCTCGATGCTCGGCATCGAGGGCCGCAGTGAGGGCCGCCCTTTGGCGCCCAAGCGGCGGTATTCCTAAAGTTCAAAGAATCTTGCAGCTATTGTAACGAGCACACGAAGACTTTCAAGGCCAGCCGAGAGATAAAATGCATAGAACTTAAAACATAAACCAAAGGAGATGGAAATGTCGTTAGAGGACATAGCATGCATGGAAGGTATGAGTGCAGAAGCATCGAGTTTGGTGGAAAGAATGCAACAACAACTTGCATTATTGAGTGGACGATAGTCTTGCTAAGATGGAATCAACATGAAAGAACTGCCAATATGACAAGAAGGTGTTGATATCACATGATGAAGGAAATATTGAAGAAGAGTCAACCTTAGAAAAAGAGAATTGTAGTTACAGGAGAGTTGGTCGTAGATGGTTGTAGCGTGTCATTAGAGAATATACTATTGTTTTCCTTACCATATTTGATTTTATGTTTGTATCTGCAATGAAAGCACACGAGGGTACACATGGAAAGAGAAGTTTCTAGTTAAGTTTATAGTCAAGATGAGGCTTGAGATGATGAGAGGATTGATATTCTCTTAGTAGAAACATATCAGTGGGTTGAGGAACAAAATAATGAATATTTCCAAGAAGAAAAATGGACTTGTTTCAAGTTGGAAATTCCAGAATTCTTGAAGGATCATAAGCAATGAATGAACATAACCAATGAAGAGATACACCATTGGTTGTATGATGAAGGTCATTGAGATATTTTTGTTGAAGAAGAAAGGTTAGATTGAGAGTGTTGTAACAAGAAGTTGCAACCTCCTTGTCTACTGCAACTCCATTGAATGTTGCAACTCTTTTTGGAATGTGGTGAAAGGATGAATCAATTGTGGGAACCTAAGAGCATATCGATGTTGCATTAAGGGTGTCAAAGAAATATGTTATGAATTCGCCATAAGAAAAATTGAAAAGAGGGTAATTCAATTAGCGATGCATTGAAATTTTCCATTGGGATGAAATCGTATGTGAAAAGCGTGAACACCATGATAGAGATGAGTGTGTTGATGAGTAGGAAAAAATTGAAGGTTAGGAAGCATAGGGACATTTATAGAATTGTAATGGTAAGTGCATTATAGATCATTGATTTTTTATTTATGAGATTTGTACACAAGGGAAAACTATGTGCAACAAATTTATTGAAAGGAGATATGGTTGAAGAATATTTTCCTCTTGAGAAATCTTCTACAGTGGTTGCATAATGGAGGTCTAGTGATAGTAAATAGAAAGTCATTGGACTTTTACTCACTGAAATTAATGGAAGAAATATCCAGGTTGATTTGGAGAAAATGTGCATTGTCATAATGCATGAATTCCAACAGATGTTTGAATCCTTAATGATGGAAGTTTGTGTGACAAAATAAGAGAAGGATGGAAATTTTGCTAAGGTTACGGCTTTGGAAGGATTTCCAAAACCCAATTTTGTAATTTTTGATTGCTTTGTAGATATTGCATCATATTGGAAAATTGAAGGTGTGAAGGATGTTGAATTCTTGAGGATTGTTTCCCAAGAATTCATGGGAATGGCGAATGTGCACCTTATTTCCAGTGTAGCATAATATGTCATCTAAGTGGAGGATAGGCTTTATGGCAAGAGTTGTGGAAGAAAATTGATTTTGATCAAAGACAACTGCCAGATTGGAGGATGGATAGCATGCATCGTTGATCCTATTACATTGGGAGGATAGGGAGGAAATATGCCCTGTTGGGAATGGATTTTTGCAAGAAATATGCCTTGTTGGGCCTGGATTTTTGAAGGCAGTAAGTGTTGTTGATATTGAGTTTTTACAGACCATAATTCCTGTTGGGTTAGCAGATAGGTTATGGAAATTAAGAAAGAAAAACCACAAGGGAATTTTTCCCAAAACTCTTTGAGCAATATGCTCAAAGTATTTTTACCATGGGTTGTTTTTGATGCAGGAGCATCCTTCGCCTTGAGTGATCAACATCAACCAAAAAAATTTAAATCATAGGTAAGTAGGATGTAGGATGTATGAGGTGGTTGAAACTCTATGGTTTTTTATCGATTGCAATTTTGGCTACAGATGATCCACGTCAATATCCATTCTGGATTGCAAAAGCTATGAAGGTCAATAAAGAAAATGAAGAAGTAGTATCAGTAGAAGTACATTGGTATGCAACAGATACACACCCATTTGGTGGTGTGTACAAGGCAGAGATGGTAGTTGGGAAAAAGGTTTGCAGAAAGAGAAACAGAAAGGGTCAAAAAATAAATCGCCGCCGCATTGACATCTTGAAATTAGAGGAAGTTGATATACTTGTTTATGATTTCATGTTGACAAAGAAAGACACTCTCCGCTCCAAGACTATAGAGATTATCAAGAGGTTGCTGCCACAGCCAGAAGTTGCAAGATGGGAGTCTATTAAACCAAGCCGTAGATCCCGAAGGAATATGACATCTGAAATGATGGGCATAGATGTAGACTCAGATGGTGCACCCATTGATAATAGAGAAGAGTATGGGTCATCTACATCTTCATCAAGTCCTTCATCTGCAGAAAATGTAGATTTTGATGGGGTGTCAGAATCCATGGATGAATTTGAAGAAGCAGTGTAGATGCTTTTTATTAGTATGATTTTTTTAATTGAAACTCTACTGGAGTTTTTGATGATGGGGTGTCATAATCCATGGATGAATTTGAAGAGGCAGTTAGATGCTTTTTACTAGTATGATTTTTGTAATTGAAACTCTAGAGGAGTTTTTGAATATTTATATGAACCATTTGTTCTTGTATGGTCTAATATATTATCTCATTATGAATCACATCATAATTTCTTTGTTTCTATATGGTTATAATGGTGAAATTATTAGAGAAATTTGTTTTTTCTTTAATATGCAATTTTCCAGAAAGTTGTAATTTATCTCTTCAAGAATTTTTCTTTTTTTCCAATTTAAGGTTGATTTTAAAGTTTTGTTAAACAACAATATGGGATTTTTAGTCCATGGCTCTATTTTTTACCCTAAAAAAAAAACGTGTATACTGGTATCAACACTTTTCTATTTGGGGGGTGTTTTTGGTGTTTTTTTTTGCAAAAATCATCGTTTTTATGGGTAGAGTTCTCGTTCATAGTATATAGTTCTCGTTTCATAGTATAAGTGGTTTATTGTCTTCAGTAAAAAATTTACTAGTTTTCAAATACATGCATGTTAGTATTTTATTAGGGTTTATGAAGTAAAGAGTAACTATGTATTGATGGAATTAGTAATTGACAGATTGTGTTAGAAATAATAGTAAATATGCTAAATGAGAAATAAATAGAAATAGATTTCCATACTGTATTTTTCCATGCCTGGCTTAGGCAGTACTCTAGTACAGCTGGGTGTTTAAGTAGATATGATGATTCTTATTTGACCTTGAATAAAAAATTTAACTAAATTCTTCTATAGTTTGCTTATGATTTTATTCTATAAGAAACAGTAAACACTTTATCTATTGAATGTATTTACTTCAGACAAGAACTGAACATAGGTATTTAAGGATATTTAGTAATCATACTACATATAGAACTATTTGAATACTATTATTCTTTATAAATACAATAGATACAGTTTTAACAAATAAACATAGGAATAGTAAACAAACTATCACTTAGGGTTTAGGTTAAGATATTTTTCAATAAAATCTTATAATAATTTATTTTCAGACAATATGTGTCTCTGTATTAAGATGGAAGTTTCTATTGTAACCTCAAGACAACTACCTACGTTACTGAAAGATAAACTTAATCCTATTCTCAAGCTTGCAGTATGTACCCTAAATCTTCCTTTTTAAGAATTACAATAGCTGTAAAAATCATTGAAGGAAAATAATAAAACAGAGCTAAGAATTTTCCATGTAAATTTATTCTTTCATCGAACGATAGGGTATACTTGAAAATTAACCCTTAAGAGCCAAACAGAGTAATAATAGTACTCTGAACACAGTAAAAATTTTCATAATTACATTGCATTGTAAATCCTTTTAATTACACAAGAATAATTAAAATAATACTATAACCATTTATTAAAAACAAAATAAAATAGTAAGAAAATGGCTGATTGCCTTTAGACTTACAGGTTAAGACTTAGGCATGTCCAAATCTTAGCTAAAACAAAATAGTATATATCAAATAGTAAACATACATTACTGACAGGTAAAAACCCTTAATCCATTTACAAATCCTGACTGAGTAACAGTCTTTTATTTTCCTTTAAAAATCTATTTTTAAAAACTAAAAATTAACCAAACAGAGGTCGACAGCCTCGTAGGGCTTAGAGCTAAGCTCTATCAAAAGAAGTAAAATAAGTTATATTTTCCATGCCATAAAGGCTTAGAATTAAAAACTATTTATCATGGCTACTATAAGCCTTCATCTTGCATGCACAAATTACCCTCTAAGGGTTTCGAACTCATACAGAATCAAGCAAGCAAAAACAACAAGCTAACAGGTTAACCGAGGTCATGCCTTTTTCAACCGCAAAGAACCTAACTTTCAACCACCACAACAAATTGCAAGAAGAAACCCTCGTTTGCAACTAGGGCTTACCAATTGAATCATCAAGTGGAACATTGAAGGAGAAGCTGGTTTCCACCTATAGAGCTAGCAGAAGGACCTGCAATTTTACAAACCTTATCATTACAAATCCTTCTTAAAATTTGTAAAACCCTTTTATAAAAATTAACTTAAAAATGAAATGAGTGTAAGTCTTTACCTGTTAAAGTTTCCCGATGAAGCTGAGGTAAAACGGCCACCTTAGATCATGTTGGCACTGTTCCAGAAGACAAGAAGACAATGATCCACCATTGTAAAGGAAAACAAGAAAATCAACTCAACCGGATGAGAAATACTCCTGCTCAAGCTTTTCCATTCAGTTTGCAAGCTCAAGACAAACACAGTCCTCGAGTCCTGAAGAAAAACCAGTATCTACACTCGCTACAAACTACTTTAACCATTAAAGACCAAAAAAAACTCACGACCTCTCTCAAGACAGTCACAGTGTTGGAATGGAAGAAAGGTGTCAAAATTAAAGGTGGTTACAGGTCTCATATGGCCGCGAGCTCTCATCTCGACTAACAAGATGGAGGAACCGTCGCTCTATAGAACAAATGAGTAGGGTTTTGGAGTTATAAGTCAACCCTTGTGTGGATAAAACCATCCCACATTTCCTTCTAAATATTTCCTCTAGCGTGGGTAGAGTTCCATAGGTATTACTGCAGAAAAATGAATTACAATCAACCAACAATCATTACAAACTTTACATTATATGATTGCCCATAATTTGATATAAACCATGGTGTATCGATACTTAAGGGATCGACTATAGGTTATAACATGAACACTTTTTGTTTATTCTAGAGATTCCTTTGATAATAAATCAAAGGTAGATAGTTATGTTTTTAGCTAGGGTTGATGGAAATAGTAAGAAGAACATGTGTAACTTATAACCATAGTAAGGAGAAGAGCCATGGACTCTTGGAACTTAGCCTTGAGTTATTTTTGAAGGAGTGTTTGGTTAAATGAAGACCAAAAACATTAAAGAAATCTCAATAAAACTCTAACAACTTAATGATGAATTTATCATTAAAAGCATAAGTAACTTGATCATTCTTTGAGAGAAGGACGTTTATAGAGTCCTGAAGTGAAGGTAGCTGCGAGAAACACCAAACCGTGTGGAGTGAACTTAAGCCCAAACTATGAGCTATATGCTGTCTATGGAAATTATAAATAACCTTTACGGTAAACAAAAATAACAATGTTCTTTAGATTCTTAAAGTATAATATTCAGTCGATTTGAGGAACTTTGGATAGTACTTGTTCTTGCAAAGTTTAAACCCATGTTTATGTAACTAGTAAAATGTCATTATGGAATTAGTTATAAATTCAAACTATAGAGTTGTAACGACAGAAAAATATTAACATCACCTCCTTGAAGATGAGGAGCATATTAAAACATTTTCTAAAACTAACATCTTAATCATGCTAGGGAAGTAGCTTCTCGACTTGAATTTAAATAACACCCTACCGGATCATGCGCTTACCTGCTAAACCTGTAAGGAACTAGTAGTCAGGATTGAGTTAGATGAATTCTAAGTGAGCCTCGATCACACACAAGAATTCTTACCTACTTGACAAAAGATAAACATCAGTACATCTAGCAGCAACAAAATGCAAGTCCTTTTCTAACTCTAATAAAATTACATCTGCTAAGTCATTAATAGCACTAACACAAGTTTTTAAGATTACACCCTTTACTTTACAGGATCTTATAAAGAAGGGATCCCATGTTCTTTTATAAACTGTTTCATTTTCCACTAACCATTAGCAAGTACTTAGCTACAACTTTAGACATTTTATGTCACTTGATTTTTTTTTAAATGTTTATGAATTTTTGGGATATTACAGAAATGATATTGTTATGAACGAAGAAGATGATGAAGATGAAGGATAAATAAGGAGTCTACCTATGAAACAAATAAAGATAAGTATTCAATTGTCATTTCATGATATTATTTGGTTATGCATTTGTTTATATTCAATTGATGTGTTATGCATGGTAGAATGTTTATATTAATGACAATATACTACTAATATGCATGTGATGGATAAGTAACCCATGGTTCTATACAACTCTCCATTTATACTTATCTATAATGAAACCTCTTTGCTAACATATTGGATTAGTGCACAATCTCCATGATGCCATGGTAGAGATGGAAGGCATCTAGAAAGTTTTAGCTAGATATGGATGAATGTTGTATTGACTAAAATAGTTGCATGATTATATATTTATGCATAAGAATTTTCCATTATAAATATGCCTTATGAAATGTTTCTAACCATAAAACTAATGCATTTGACTTATAGGAAAGATCACATACAATTTCCTGCAAGAAAAGAAGGACGAGACTTGTTCCAAAGAACAAGAGAGGACAGTTCAAGAAATAATCCAAAATGAAGAATAATATGACGATACTTTCAAAGAAAGGAAGAAGGCCTTGTACGAGCTCAGAAGGAACCCATGGTATAACACATACATGAGGAGATTGAAGATCACCTAGAGAGATGAATATCTTAACCTATGCTACAATGTTGAAGATGAAAGCCTATAGAGGATGACAAGCTCACAGTTGGGTGCGAAAAGAACTTTTGAAAAGGTTCAATATAGAGGCCCTTGATATCCATTGACCCTATATGGATACATAGAATATTAGTAGTAGAGGAAGCTATTTGTCACTCCAGTACAAAATGTTTCAATGCATAGAGTACAAAAGGTAGAGGTAGAATGATGATCCACTTCAGAAGGAGTGACTACAGAGGATCTTGAAGTTTGACATGGTATGATAGAATGGACAGATTACTGATGGCTCTAGGATTTACTAAGAGTAAAGAGGACTCCAACCTTTTCTCCAAGGTTGAAGATGGAAGACCAATAATGCTCATGTTATATGTCGATGACCTGTTCCTGACAGGAAAAGAGGCACTCATTAAATATGCAAGAAGGAGACTTGATGCCGAGTTTGAGTTAAAGGACTTGGGTATGATGCACTACTTTATAGGCATGGAGGTGTGGTAGAGTCCGGATGGAATCTCCCTTGGATAAGGGAAGTATGCAGTGGAGGTCCTGAAGACGTTTGGGAGGATGGATTACAAGGCCATGGGCACACCTATGGAATCGAACTTGAAGTTATTGAGTGATGATTCATTATAGATGGTTGATGCCACAATGTATCATTAGATTATTGGGTCATTGATGTACCTGACAAAGACGAGACCAGATATTTGCTTTATTGTGAACACATTGAGCTAGTTCCTGATGGAACTGAGACATGTTCACCTGATTGTTGCAAAGCATATTCTGAGGTACCTGAATGGTACAATTGACGATGGGCTCAAATATGAAGCGAATCAGAATATCAACCTAGAGGCTTATGTGGATTTGGACTGGGAAGATGGTGCCATTGATAAGAAGAGCACTTCAGGGTGCTCCTTCAGTATGGGATCAGGTGTGATATCTTGGTTTAGCAGGAAGTAGTCATGTGTGGCACTGAGTATAGCCGAAGCAGAGTATGTTGCAACTTATTCGGCTAGTTGTGTTGCAGTGTGGCTAAGGAAGCTACTATATGATTTGTTTGATATTCAGTTGGATGTTACTTGTATGTATTGCGACAACCAGAGTTGTGTAAAGTTGTCGAAGAACCTGGTGTTCCATCACAAGTTGAAGTACATAGAGATCAAATATCACTATATCAGGGATATGGTGCAAAGAGGAGTAGTGAAGCTCCAGTATGTTGCGATGGATGAGTAGATAGTTGATGTGTTGACCAAGATGTTAACAATAGTGGAGTTTGATTACTTCAGATAGAATCTTGGTGTTCATCAAATCGAGGTTCCTTCCAAGGGGAAGTGATGAGTCTGGAATCCTTTCTGACATGGTGGCAAGATTGATTCCTCCCATGGTCAGATGTAAGTGTTGTGCCTTTCTGACATGGTGCCAATATTGGTTCCTCCCATGGTCAGATGTAAGTGTTGTTCCTTTCTGATATGGTGGCAGGATTGGTTCCTCCCATGGTCAAATGTAAGTTCTATGCCTTTCTGACACGGTGGAAGGATTGGTTCCTCCCATGGTCAGATGTAAGTGATGTTCCTTTTTTACAAGGTGGCAGGATTTGTTCGTCCCATGATTAGATGTAAGTGTTGTTCCTTTATGACATCGTGGTAGGATTAGTTCCTCCCATGGTCATATGTAAGTGTTGTGCCTTTCTGACATGGTGGCAGGATTGGTTCCTCCCATGGTCATATGTAAGTGTTGTGCCTTTCTGACATGGTGACAGGATTAGATCCTCCCATGGTCAGATATAAGTGTTGTTCCTTTTTGACATTCTGGTGGGATTGGTTCCTCCCATGGTCATATATAAATGTTGAATATGTGAAGGCCTACGTGGAGGCTATGCCTATATCCAACAAGGATGGCTCTGTAGAAATTCATATGAGGAGTAGAATTGAGAGATAGAACCATTTTCTTGAGATAGTGGGAGCAATGATGATGATCCAGCTTTGATGATGATCCAGCATTGATGATGATCCATATTTGAAGATGATCCAGTGATGAATAATTGTGCTGATAAACTATGTCAAGAGAATACCTTCCTATTTAAGAGGGAGTGTTGATGTATTTGTAAATTCGGAATGTATTCACTTGTATATTTCTTATTGTATTTCATTATACCCTGATGGAGATGTTTGTTCCTTTGATATAGTAAAGTCATGTAAAGTCATTGAGGTTAACCCTCCATTGTAAGTTAGGGCAATAGTCCCCATAATTGATTTGAGGTTAACCCTCTATTGTAATTTGGGGAAATAGTCCCCACAATTGAGGGGGTATTAGGGTTATTATACTCTCCTAGTGAGGTCAGCCATGAAAGAGTAAAATTCAAGTGGAAAACAAGTATAAATAGAGAGAGAGGCTCTCTATTTGGAACACACACTCACTAAACAGTAGTGCATGAGTGAAAGAAGAGGAGCTCACAGAAGTGAGAGAGAGAAAAAATATAGGAGATATCTTTGTATATTTGGGTTTTACTTTTGATTTTGGTGCTCATTCTATCTTTGAGGAAGTTGCAGGGTTTTCTCCTTTATGGTTTCCCCAAGGAATTTTTTTTGTGTATGTTGTCTCTTGTGATTATTGTTGTGCATGTTATTCTCTTAGATAAGATGCTAGATCATATTGTTTAAATGATAAAAAATATAACATGCTCCAAACATTGCCAACACCAATATTGTAGTCTTAGTTAACTAGATGGTCACAATTATTGAGTTCCATATACTTTGTTTATTGACTCTAGCAATTATTTTTATTACGAGATGATGATATTTATGGAATTTCAGTTGATCAGTGTGTATTAGAAGTCAGTTGTACCATTCTAGTATGTATCCAGACACTTTTACATAGTCATTTTTCCTTAGTTCTCATCCTGAACAAAGTTACGATGATTGTTATTATTTTCAGATAATGTACCACCAAAAAAATGAACTAGGAAATCACTGAAGAAATTGATTTGGATTGTGTGGTCAAGGAAATGGTAAGGGAATTTACGTAGATGATTTATTATGGCTCTGTAGACATATTTGTAGTGGTTTCATTCAATTTGATGCCCCAAATTATTTATTTGGCTCTCCCAATGAGGACGACCCTGATGGGTGGGCCATCACCTTGGCTATGTGATTTATTGCATTGATATATATTATGTTATGATGTTATATTGGGGCCTAGGGAGAATTGGGTCCCTAAGGTGATCCCCTTGATGTATCATCATATTATATCTTATTTTTATGATATATTTTGACTTAGAAAGGTGTCATTAAGCAAAACTGTGCCCCTTTTAACTTGGTCATATTGATCCATTTATTGTTTTGGGTAAAAGTGATCTCCACTATTGATGATGTTTTAATCTCACTTTTTGGATGGAAAATTAAGTTAGTGTTTGTGTCTCTCAAAATATATATAAAGAAGAGACCCCCCCATTATAAACCATGAGCTCTGGCATTGGAAGTTATGAAAAGGATATTTTTTGGGGATTCAACACTTCTGTAATTGTAGATGAATGAATGTGATGATGATTGAAACTGTTTCTCTCTTGCACTGAGTTATTCCAGCATATATTTCATGTATCTCTTAGATCCATTTCAATTTCTAGACGAAGAAGATGATTTGAAGAGGGGGTGCATTGGTGAAGCTTCACCCCGACGTCTGGATTCAAATTAGTTTTTCAACAGGGAGTGATTATTTGATTCTGACTCTTTGCTTCTTTATTATTATCTTTTACCTTGTAATATCCCAATTTTATTGTCATTACTTATTGGTTTTCCCTTCACGTGGCAGGTAAAGAGGGTGCTAGGGTCACTGAATTTTTTTTTTCATCAAGATCTTGTCTGAATTTCTCATTTGATCTATGAGGAAGAAATTATCGTCATCCAAGAAGGTATCTATATATTCTAGGTGATTTTTTCATCTTCTTTCTCTTCATTTTAATTTTCCATGCAATGTACGTCATCTATTTTTATTGAAAACCCCTTTGTAGTAAGTAGGGAAATTGATCGAGGAATATTTCACTTAGAGATTCAAAATTTGGTGATTTTCATTTTGATAGGCGTCATATAAAACCCAAAATACCTCCTATACATCATCATTGGAATCCATTTTCCCATTCTTTTGCGGCACTGATCCCTTAGGAAAATCACCCCTGTTTGTCTTGCTAGCGATTTTCCAAGTTTTATTTTTTATGGTTTTGTTTAAATATCATATATTGTCATACCTATCATATAATAATAAAATAAAGTGTGTTAGAATCCATAATACATTATCAAACCTAACCTATGGTATTTCTTTAATTTTACATTAAAATCCCCTTAGGGTTTCAAATTTGATCATTTGAATTAACACACAAATTATGGATCTGGTAATTAAATTCATAAGTCATTAACTAAATAGACTTGAGTAAAATTTCCAACACTTGTAATTACCCTCTACTAAATTATTCCAATAATTGTGGTTTTCTCCATAGATCTAAGCTGTATAGATTTCATCTTACATATCCTATGCTTTTAGTTTGATTTGGTGATTTATCTTTAGGTATTTCTTTCTAGGATAGGTTTGTGTATCCCCTTTTATCACTTTGGATTTACTGGCATAAAGCAAAGGATATCTCAATTGGCATGACAAGTTTTCAATTATCTACGGTTTGGAGTATCCGTAGCTCATGACTTTAGTTTCCTTGCCCCTTTGCCATCTTGAATAGGATTACTCTAAGGGGAAACTACAAGATTTATGATAGCATGACCTTTTTTGGTTAATGAAACGATAGGTTGATATTCAAATATTTTGAAGCTTACAAATATGGATGGATAGTGGTTGGAATATCCTGTCAATGGAAAGTACTTCAAACCATTTTTCTCTACATAAGTGGAAGGAAACTCGAGTTTTATATTATAGCTTCCTTGTTTATTTGTCTAGAATTCTCTTGTGTTATATTTTTATGAATTAGATAGTATTATATTAGGATCGTATCTAAGAGAATAACATGCATAGAAATCAATCACAAGAGACAATAGACACAAATATTTTCCTCAAGGAAACCATAAAGGATAAAACCCTGCAACTTCCTCAGATATAGAATGAGCAACAATGGAAGCAGTAAAACCGAAAGACAGAAACATGATATCCAATAGTTGTTGTCTCTCTCACTTGAGCGAGATTCTTATCTCTCACCTATGCGCTATATCCAGGTGAGTGTGTGTTTCAAATAGAGAATCTCATTCTCTATTTATACTAGTTTCCAACTTGACAATCACTTACGAGGGCCATCTTCTCTAGGAGAGTCTAATAACCCTAGAGCCCCGAAACTGTGGAGACTTTAACCCTTGATCAACTATGAGGGATAACCTCTATGAATTTACATGACTTGATTACATTAATGATTCTCCCAATAGGAACATTGGGGATCAATGAAATATAATATATGAAATATACAAGTGAATACATTCCAAAGTTACAAATACATCAACACTCCCTCTTAACTAGGAAGGTGTTCTCTTGACACAATTCATCAGCACAAGTCTTCATCACTAGATCATCATCAAAAATGGATCATCAATGGATCATCATCAAAACTGGATCATCATCGACACTAGATCATCATCAAAGCTGGATCATCATCAAAGTTGGATCATCATCAAAACTGGATCATCATTGAAACTGGATCATCATCAAAGTTGGGATCATCATCAAATTTGGATCATCACTATTTTCGCTATCTCTATCAAATGGTGCTATCTCTCAGTTCTTCTTGTCATAGGAAGTTCTACAAAGCCAGCCCTTTTTCATGCTGGTTGTAGGACTAGGCTCCATGTAGTTCTTCATCCACAATGCTTATATCATCAACATGGTAGGACACACCTACTACCATGCGAGAAAGGATTTAGCACTTACATTCACTAGCATGGTAGGACACACCTACTACCATCCATGAAAGGATCCATCACTTACATTCACCAGCATGGTAGGACACACCTACTACCATCTATGATAAGGCTCCAACACTTACATCCAATGGCACGATAGGACAAACCTACTACCATCCATGGAAAGGCTCCAGCACTTACATCCAATGGCATGGTAGGATACACCTATTACCATCCATGGAAAGGCCCCATCACTTACATCTAATAGCATGGTAGGACACACCTACTACCATCTAGAGAAAGGCCCTACACTTACATCTCCTGGCATGGTAGGAAACACCTACTACCATACAGAGAAAGTATTTGCACTTACATCCACCAGCATGGTAGGACACACCTACTACCATTTGTGGAAAGGCTCTTCACTAAAATCCACCAGCATGGTAGGACACACCTATTACCATATGTGGAAATGCACTGCAATTACATCCACCAACATGGTAGGACACACCTACTACCATCTATGGAAAGGATCTGCACTTACATCCGCTGGCATGATAGGACACACTTACTATCATCTAGGGAAAGGAATTGCACTTACATCCACCGGCATGATAGGACACACCTACTATAATCCATGGAAAGGCTCTGCACTTACATCCTCTGGCATGATAGGACACACCTACTATCATCTAGTGAAAGGCTCAACACTTACATCTCACCATGGGAGGAACCAATCCTACCACCATGTCAGAAGGGCACAACACGTACATCTAACCATGGGAGGAACCAATCATACCACCATGTTAGAACGGCACAACACTTACATCTAACCATGGGGGGAACCAATTCTACCACTATTTCAGAAGGGCACAACACTTACATCTGACCATGGAAGGAACCAATCCTACCACCATGTTAGAAGGGCACAACACTTAGATCTTACCATGGGAGGAATCAATCCTACAACCATGTCAGAAGGGCACAACACTTACATCTAACCATGGGAAGAACTAGTCTTACCACCATGTCAGAAGGGCACATGGACTAATCGCTTCCTCTTGGAAGGAACCTTGATTTGGAGAACACCAAGCTTCTCCCTGAAGTACTCAAACTTCAATCTGGCTAATGGCTTGGTCAACACATTAGCTATTTTTTCATTCGTCGCAACATACTGGAGCTTCATTGCTCCTCTCTACACTATATACCTCATATAGTGATATTCGATCTCGATATGCTTCAAATTGTCATGGAACACCGAGTTCTCTGACAACTTCACACAACTCTAGTTGTCA
Source organism: Pseudotsuga menziesii (assembly GCA_001517045.1). Classification (NCBI taxonomy): domain Eukaryota; kingdom Viridiplantae; phylum Streptophyta; class Pinopsida; order Pinales; family Pinaceae; genus Pseudotsuga; species Pseudotsuga menziesii. The sequence continues at coordinate 112,597 of LPNX011149789.1, forward strand.
CAATATATATAAGTAGCATCTAACAGGAGATCAAATAAATCATATATTAGCTTCCTCAGCCACACTACCTCACAACTACTCAAACAAGCTGTGACACACTCTGCTTTGACTATACTAGTGCCATGCAATACTGCTTCCTGCTAAACCAAGAGATCACACCTGGTCCCATACTGAAGTAGCACCCCAAAGTGCTCTTCCTATCGATGGCACTGCCTGCCCAATCTAAATCAACATAACCCTCCAGGTTAATGTTCTGATCCACCTCATAATTGAGCCCATAATCAATTGTACCTTTCAGGTACCTCAGAATATGCTTTGCAGCAATCAGGTGAACATGTCTCGGATCCATTCGGAACTGGCTCAATGTGTTCACATCAAAGAAAATATTTGGTCTCGTATTCATCAGGTACATCAAGGACCCAATCATCTGATGATACATCATAGCATCAACTGAATTTGATGAAGCATCACTCAATAGCTTTAGGTTTGATGCCATAAGTGTGGTCATGGCATTACAATACATCATCCCAAACCTCTTTAGGATCTCTACTGCATACTTCCCTTGTCCGAGATTACATATGTATTTTGCCACACCTCCATGCCTAGAAAGTAGTGCATCATACCCAAGTCCTTCATCTCGAACTCAGGAGCAAGCTTCCTCTTTGTATCAACAATAAACCCATCTACACCTGTTACAAACAGGTCATGTACAAACAGTAGAAGTATCACTAAGTTCCATTCTTCAAATTTATAGTAAAGGTTGGAATCTTCTTTACTCTTGGTAAAGCCCAAACTAGATAGGAAGATGTCAATTTTTCCGTACCATGTCCTGGGTTCCTGTTTCAAATCGTACAGGGATTTCTTCAATTTATACACATGAGTCTCCCTGTCATGTGTCTTAAAACTGAGTGGCTTCTCCACATACACTTCCTCTTCTACTACACCATTCAAGAAAGCAGACTTGACATCCATCTAGTGTATTTTCCATTTCGTTACTGCAGCCAGAGAAAGTACTGATCTGATGGAAGTGTGTCTGGCTACAACTACAAAAGTCTCTTCATAATCTAGCGCTTCTTTATGGTAGAAGCCACGAGCCAAAAATATTTATTTATATTTCTCTATGCTACCATCTGCAACATGCTTGATCTTGTATATCCACTTGGATGTCTTGGGACAAAATCCTAGACATCATTCCTCATAATCGACTGGTACTCCTCGATCATAGCATCCTTCCATTCTTTCTTCTATGTCGCTTCTTCATAGTTGGAAGGTTCTTTATCAATTAGGTAACATGATAGGGCTACATAACTGGAGCAAGACCTAGTTCTTTTCCTCTCTTTGTGCATTTCTTCTGGATCCCCATATATTTGTGCACCTTGGATAGCTTCTCATACCCATACAGGATTCCTCTTGTGAGGATTATTATATTGGGGTGGATCTACAGGTTCTTGGGGTTATTCTATTTCTCAGTCTTCTTCTTGATTTCCATCATTCATAGTTGTATCTTGAATTCTGGGTACTTTTGTTTCTTCAGAGTCTTCAACTGGTCTCTTTTTGGATTTGTTGTAAGTTGAGTCTTCGTCAAATGTTATGTCTCTGCTGATATTTATCTTCTTGAATCCTAGGAATTATATTTTGTAATCCTTTGAGCTTTCAATAAATCCCACAAATATACCCTTATTCCTAGAAGGATCTAACTTCATCCTCTTTTCTTTTGGAATGTGTATGTACACTGGAGAACCAAACATTCTGAGATGACTGACTTCTAGTTTCTTTCTGGAAAATACTTCTTCAGGTGTCTTGTTCTCGATTAATCTATGTGGAGTATGGTTCTATACATACATAACTGTCCTAGAAGCTTCTTCCCATAGGTGCATGGGAAGATCTTGATCATGGAGCATTTCCCCTGTAGCTTCCATGATCATTCTAGTCTTCCTTTCTTCAACCCCATTCTGTTTTGGAGTATATGGAGTGGTAAAATCCCTCTTAATCCCTAAATCTATGCATAATTATTTGAATTCATTTGATGTGAATTCTCTTCCATTGTCTGATCGAAAGGTTTTGATCTTCTTTTCTGTGTGTTTCTTGATCAATGCTTTGAATTCTTTGAACTTGCTAAATACTTCATCTTTGTTCTTCAAGAAGTATATCTATGTCTTCCTAGAAAAATCATCAATGAAAGAAACATATTATACATACCCACTCAATGAATTGGATGACATCGGACTGCATGCATCGGAGTGGATGATTTCCAAGATTCCTTTTTCCTTGCTCTCGCTACTTGGAAATGTCTTCTTTATGTTCTTTCCTTTCGCACATCCTTTGCAGGCACCATCATGTTTTGTTTGTGTTTTTGGAACACCTTCAATAGCTCTTCTTGCAGGTCGTAGTGCTCTACATTGCACATGTGCAAGCCTTATATGCCAAATTTCATTTGGCTCTACTGAGTCATGGACCAAAGCTTGTTCTGGTTGGGCCTTCAATTTGTATAGTCCTCCCTCTTGCTCTCTAATCACTACTGCATCATCTATAGTATTTCCTTTTGGCCACACAAGGACTTGGACATATACAAATGCAATCCTTATGCCTTTTACATCTAATGCAAAGATGGAGAGGAGGTTCTTCTTTAGTCCTGGTACAAAAAACACAACCTTCATCTTCATAGACTTTCCAAAGTCTAGCTTATAGGGGGATTCACCACTACCTTTTATTGGATACTGGTATTCATCCCCAAGTTTCACCTTGTGAGGTGTCTCATGTTCAGATAGTTTCATAAAGGATTCTTTGAATCCCATCATATGCTTGGAATCCCCAATGTCTATAATCCAATCATTGCTTCCATCTGTGACAGTTCCCATGAGAGCGGAAATCAAAACATATTCTTCATCACTTGAATAATCATCACTTCCTTGTTTGATTTTCTTTATGTAAGGTTCATCATCCTCTACAGCATGAGCATGATGTCTTATCTTATTTCCCTTCTTCTTGTGAGAGCCACTTTTGTTTATAGTACATTCTGTAGCAAAGTGTCCTTTCTCGTCACATGTATAGGATCTAATTTTAGACAGATCTCTACTATTTATTTTAGGGTTATCTTTCTGGTGAAAATGATTACCTTTGGGATGATGATAGTCTCACCTAATTTTATTGGAGTGTACTGTGAGAGCTTGATATTCTTGGGCTACTATTCGAGCTTCTTCTTGTGAGCATTCCTCCCACAGTCTTCTGAAGGTGACTATCTCTCTTCTACCACAAATCCATTGATTGAAAGAGTCCCATGACCTAGGGAGACCATTCAAGGTGGTCATCACAATTTCTGTGTTCTCTACTTGTTCATTCACTACTTCAAGTTTTTCTTTCATATGGGAGACCCTTGTAAAGTATGACTATATGGTCTCCGCATTCTAGATCTTCACATTCTTCAACTGGTTCCTCAAGCTCATCTTCCGATTTATGTTCTTTCCTTCACATAGATTGGTCAAGGCTTCAAACATCTCTTTAGGTGTCTTTAGGGAGGGCACCTGTGGTATGAGGTTATCCTTGATTGAATCAGAAATAATCCTCTTGGTGATGATCAAGTTATTCTTGTGTAAAGCCTTAGCCTCATCTCCCTCTAGAACTAGAACCTCTCCACTAATGTAGGAGTCCAAATCATTTTCTTTAAGAACTAGTGAGATCATATACTTCCATGCTTAGAATTTATCATCTCCCTCAATATTTTCATCAATCTTGGTGTGATGAGTCATCTTAACTGAGAATCTCAAATGGAAATACAAAATATTTAGATCTTACCAATTTGAGAAGGTGAAACTAGATTTGGAGTTGATCTTCTGCAGTGCTGGTTTTCTGGTTCCAAGGAAAATTAGGGTTTGTCTTTCCTGGAGTTCTACCCAAACGAAAAACTCAATTTTTGCCTCTAAAATTATATTTTGAGGAGGAGAGAAATCCTAGCTTGGGCTCACTCAAAAATTCCTCTTCAATGAAAATCCCTAATTTCCTAATTTATTGCTACGTCAAAACTGAAAGTGTTCAGAATCAGATTCGGCTTCGATAGAAATATGTGCCATTCAATAAATATTCATCCTAGCCTCCTTTTGCTAATGGATTGTGGAGAGAGACCCAAAATGTAAGAATCCCTAGCTTCCATAGCTACATAGTGTCTTGTTCTTAGGTTAGCTCTAATACCATGTTAGATTTTGATTAATTAGACAGTATTATCTTAGGATATTATCTGCGAGAATAGCATGCACAACAATCAATCACAAGAGACAATAGACACAAATATTTTTCTTGGGGAAACCATATAGGAGAGAACCCCATAACTTCCTCAGAGATAGAATGAGCACCAATGGAAGTAGTAAAACACAAAGATAGAAAGATGATCTCCAACAGTTGTTCTCTCTCTCACTTATGCGCTATAGCTGGGCGAGTGTGTGTTTCAAATAGAGAGTCTCATTCTCTATTTATACTAGTTTCCGACTTGATAATCACTTACAAGGGCCGAATTCTATAGGAGAGTCTAATAAACCTAGTGCCCCGAAAAATGTGGGGACTTTGACCCTTGATCAACTAGGAGGGTTAAACTCTATGAATTTACATGATTTGATTACATTAATAATTCTATCGATAGGAACATTGGGGATCAATGAAATACAATATATGGAATATACAATTTAATACATTCTGAATTTACAAATACATCAACATCTTGTTTATATTTTTTTATTTCCCTAAAAGCATCGCAATCATTTCCATCAGCTCCATCGATCCAATAATCAAAGTCCGCAATCAAATTTTTTTTTCTTTTGAAGAATACTCTATATTTTCTCAAATATGATCTTAATATGACTCCATATCCCAATAAATAGAAGCATTGGTGTCTTCGACACAAATATTCTAGATGGATTCTTGACACCTGGCAAGGAGGAGTCATCCCACATAAGAAGCCTATGTTGTTTTCCATTTTTCATATGAACGAAGTAAATTTATATGGGATGAGCAGTGGAATAATATCAAGCAAAATACTACAAGTCAAGGAGAAGAATTTGAATCATGGAAAAATAATGACAAGAGGATTTCTTCATGTTAACATGTTGGAGTGTGTCCCACAACTTATCAAAGCAGAATTGATCAATACCTCTTTCAAAGGAAAATAAAAAATTTCGATGGCATTAGAGCATGAACCAATATTAAAGGATGGGCTTATCCATCAATGGATAAAATTGAGTTAAGGAACTTTTCAAATTCAAATATGGACCATTAACGACCAAAGACCATGCAATAGAAAAGTAAAGGGACTCTACCCATCAATGTCCAAGATTATATCGAGTCTTTGTGGAAAAACAAATCATGACCATCAATAGTATTCGGGTGTAAGGAATGAAGGAAAAATAATTTTCCCATCAATTACCAAGATTGGATCTTATTATACGTCTAATTACATATGGATCTTTGGTAGTATCATGACACAAGTCATAGATACAAATGGGTTCTTATCATCAATGGACAAGATTGGATCATGCCTCCTTATAAAATGAATCCATAACATCGATAGGATTGCAATGGCAGGCATGAAAAATGAGAGTTTTTACTGTCAGTGGTTATGATTGAAGCATGCCAATATTCTAATAATGGGTATATTCCATTCATTTATTATGCAATTTCCACTTCCCTGTGACAGTAGTATTTATTTCAATGATCAAAGGATGATCATTTGTGTGAAACCAAATGCACTATAAACTCAATCGATGTGTCGATCTTGGAAAAATATGTCAGTTCATATTCGCAACATATTCACATCTGAGTCATCCCATCGATTTGATCCCATGTTCATTATTTCCCCTGCTTGCACATGTAATTCCCAACCTCGTCATACACCTGTGTCTGTGAGTTGTCATCATAAAAATCCTAACTCAACCACCAGATCCCTAAATCATAATTTCACGCATAATCCACAACATGCAAATGACCATCTCAATATCACTCTACATGTGTATATGGAAACGTACCCCACTTAGTCATCCACAGTTATAGCTGTATTCAACACCCTGATCATTTTCTCACATCTTTCCCCTTGATGGTCATGTAGATAGTCCTGCTAACCCCTAGGTTTCTTCCCTTGTTGTTATATGAGATGTTCACCCTCGTAAGACTGGTTTTGGTTGTTCATATGCATAGTGTTGGAACAAAATTCCATCTAGACCTTGGTTAATACTCTTTACATAAGGTTCCAAGCATTTACTGTAAGTTGTTCCATGTGAAAATGGTTATTAGTACCTAGTCTAGGGTGTTTGTCGACATTTAACCACCTTTGACTAGTAGTTTTTCAACAAGGCCATTTTTGACCCCTATATCCACTCATTTTCTACACCTTAGGAGTTATTGCACCCCATTTGCATGGTTCTAGTAAATAAGGGAGCATTTCCCCTTTTTAAGGAGACTAGGTGTGATATCTTATGGATTTGGTCAATATTGTACATTAATGACTAGTAAGAGCCTATTAACACCATTGAGGAACCCTCATAATTATTTGTTTCATGCTTGTTCACCAACATAACCAGTTCTTGGTCCTTTTATGTTCATTGAACCTCATTATGGCCCATTCTAGGAGTTACACTTGGTCTCATGTCATTGATGGGTGAATTGGTCCAATATAAGCCTCATTATTGTGAGAAACTCAACTCACCTCTAAGCCTCTTAATTTTTTCTCTTGAGAGCATCTATATATTGTACACAATCTATTGAATAACATGCAATGGAATATCCATCCACTTGAATGTCTTACTCTTGTTTTGTACTTAATATTTTCCTCATATTTATTTTGTTTTCCTATCAATCTTTGGAAAATTATAAGTGAAGATTGCTCTAGTAATCTATATCTACCTGTGACACACTATAGAATTTGACATGGTATCAAAGAACCATATGGGATTCTAGTCTCACTTCCAAAAGAGATTTCCAAGTGTTTGTTTTGTAGGTTCAACAAAGCCATTTTTGGCTTAATGATTTTGATAGAGCCTATGGAACTATGTGTCTAGCTATACCTCCTACATGCGTTATCTCATTGATTATGTTGAGTACCCATTTGAGCTTTGGAGAAATATAGATCAATATCTTGGCATGCAAAAAGAAGATATCAGCTATATGGAGAGAAAGAAAATGGACACCTCCTCATGTGTTTTCCCTCCAAAAGTCTCAGCCTCATGTATTTCTCAATAAGTTGTTCCAAATGAAGAAGAATAAGAAGATAATGATTCAACAGATGATCCAACTCAACTTTATTCCTATGTGGCTTCCTCTCTTTTCCAAGAAGCTTATTTTCATGAAGATAATATACGAGTTGTTGCCATCAATACTGTTGAAGATATGTCTCTCCATTCAATTTGATTCTCCTCTATGTATTCTATTATGAATGTTGAAGATGGGTTGTTAGCCGGTGATCATAGTTAACCATCTCTAGAATATGGTTTTTCTTCACATGCGTATTGGTTCGAAATATGGCCAAAAAGAATATTAGAATTCAAGAGAATAACTCTCTTTTATTCACAGTCTTTCACTTCCTATGTATTGTTACACCATGACTAGAAAAATTGCTTTAATTTTACTTGAAGATGTTGAAGCTTTTTCCATCACAATGGCACACTTGGGACTCTTGTTCTACTTTCTTGGAGTTGATTACAACTCTCTTTATTCAAATTTGATAATTCAATATCCTTATGATTCGCTTGGGGTCACTTGTTCTCAAGCATCTCAAGTCTCTTTTGGACTTGGCACCATGGTGGTTCAAAGTTCAAGTTTGAAGAGAAGCCATCATTCTCATATCAGTGCATTTTAGTTGTTCTCCATGGTCCCAGAATCCATCATGCAGCTGTACATATTCCTAAGTTGGTTGAGCACATTCCTCTTCTTCCCAAGAAGAGTATTTCTCTAGACATACTCATTTAGTTTGGAGTGCATATAGTTTTTGGTTTCTCTTTCATGTCTGTTTTTAAGGGAGGATTTTCCCCATGTGGTTTTTCCTCTTTCCTTGGTTCATATGGATCAATAATGTAAAGGGTGACCATAATCCTTTGTTCCTTTGGACCTATTTTGTTTCTCACTACCATTTTGTCTTAACGAGGGACATTGGAACATAATTCTCATCTAGACCTTGCTTAATACTCTTTGCATAAGGTTCCAAGTGTTTAGTGTAAGTTGTTCAATGTGAAAATGGTTCCTACTACCTAGTATATGGTGTTTGTCCACATTTAACCACCTTTTCCTAGTAGTTTTTCCACAAATCCATGTTTGAACCCTATATCCACTTATTTCCTACACCTTAGGAGTTATTGCACCCCATTTGCATGGTTCTAGGAGATAAGGGAGCATTTCCACTTTTTAAGGAGACTAGGTGTGCTATCATAAGGATTTGGTCAATCTTGTGCATTAATGGCCACTAAGATCCTCTTGACACCACTAATGAACCCTCATAATAATTCTTTCACACTTGTTGACAAGCCTCAGCTCTTCTTGGTAATTTTATGTTCATTGAACCTCATTATGGCCCAATATAGGAGTTACACATGGCCTCATGCCATTGATGCATGAATTGGTCTCATCTAAGACTCATTAGTGTGAGATAATCAACTCACCATTAAGCCTCTCAATTTTTTCTCTTGAGAGCATATATATATATTGTACTAAATCTATTGAATAACATGCAATGGAAGAACAATCCACTTGAGTGTTTTAGTTTTTTGTTCTACTTAATATTTTCTTCAAATTTCTTCTATTTTCTTGTCTATCTTCGGTAAATTCTAAGTGAAGCTTGGTCTACTAATCTAGATCTACCTATGGCACAATATATAATTTAACACATAACAACACATTGATTGCTCTGAACCACTACTTTAGCTGAATGGACATTGCAGAGTCCTAATTAACGCTATAGTTTTAGAGCCCACATTGAATGAACATTGTAAGGAATCGAGATGTTCATTTAGAAAAGGTGGCCTCTGATTTTTCTGCCACCTCTCACTCTCTCATTCCCCATTCTTCTACTGATACATTTTATAGAGGCCTAAAAGGGTAATCATTTTCAAACCTAGATGATCCTACTAAAGTAATTGGAATTGGCGCTCTTGCTTCATATTTTTTTCTTAATGTCCTTGATATTTGGAATACTACCTCCAAGGGATTAAACTCCCAACAAGTGATTAGATGAAAATATTTGAACTTAATTTTAATCCTCAAAGGGGAAGGTGATAAATATCACGCCTCATTTTCCAAGTTTTTCCCACTACACTATTACAAGGCAGGATGTAGTCGTTATAGTAGATGATTTTTGAAATCATATCTTTGTGTAGTTTCCTTTAGTGTCACAGAAGAAAATTTTACTAATCGATGTTTATCAGTACTATACAAGGTACACCAATGTTGTTCATTACTAGAATTGGTTGCATACATCAAAGTCTCGATAACAAAAGGTGAATAAAAAATAATTTTGACAGTTAGCACATATTCATAAGTGAGTTGTCGATGAAATTATTTATACAACTCTAGCCGAAAGACGTCAATTGAAGAAAAAAATCATGCCTTGTAGCAATCTTTTAAGGGCATAGTCATCATCGAAGAACATACTTAAGCTCAACAAGAAGAGGCATAACATGATTTTCATCCATTTCTTATGTGTTTGAAAGTTGAAAAAAATTGTTGGGAACGGTAACATTAGTCCTTTCTCTTTCTTGTTTCCTCTTTCTAATTCATAGTATAGAATAAGAGGAACTATTCTATTGAGAAAAAATACAATCGAACTAGGGAATTGAAGAATCAGTTCCCCCTAATGTATTCACTATTGAATCTATGAAATAAATATGATGTGCTTTGAAACTAGAGCCAAGGCGATTTGCTACTATTGTTTGAAAAAAAATTCTTTTAATTTGTTCAATGTACATTTGAGATAGTATGAAATGTCTTTATCTGTGTGCCTAGAATCATATGCATCTTAACTTTATTATGCTTGTATGGTTTTCAATGATTTTTTGAATGCATATGAATGAAAAGTTTCCAATGCTTTACCATTCAAGATATTTGATTTTGTTGTTTCTTTCTTCATGGGATTGGATTATGATTAAGGTTCCTTGGTTGTTCTTATTTTATGTTTTATTGTCTTGTGGAATATGTGTGTCTATCCTCCAATTTTAACACTTATAATAATTTTCACAGTTGAGATCTTCCCCATGCACCTCAAATTTTATCCCTAAATCTGGTTAAGTTTTTAATGCATATTTTCAAGGCATCTAGGGTGAAAGACTAGTGTTCATTTCCTTCCAGTTTAGGGTTCCCTCCCTTGGTCTGAGGTTTGGATCATCAACCTAAAGTGGTGCAGGAATGGTGCTACATGCATATCTATCCTTGGAATATGTATATTAATTAGAACCTATTTGTGATATTTGAATCTATACTTGGCACAAATATCGAAGAGATAATGAATCTAGTTAAGGTACAACCTAAGGGACTACACCTTGCAAACAACTAAAAATATTGTCTACACTATGTTTCTTAAGTCTAATTCTTATAGTATGAAATGCCAATAATTATATTTCGTATATATGCTATAGGGAACAAAGGTTAGTTCCTACATCATGTTAAATATATGTCTAACTCACCATTATCTTAAGAGAATCATCATCACAAAATTGTTCTTAATGTTTTTGTGAATATAACTAACTAAGATAGCTATAATTCTATGACATCGATGTCCTATGTTTTCCGTGGTTAGTACATGCGGTGCAATATTGAGGTATATCATTGTGTTTTAAATTGTTTTACCAATTTTTCATTAGTTTATATATTTTTTCAAAAGTTCGTATCTTGTGTTGGAACATTTAACCCATCTAGACATTAGCCTTAATCATTTATTTGATTTACTAGTGCTTACACCATTATCAGTTGACCTCCTAGTCTATATTCCTAAGTATCCTAATCACTTCGTACTATTATTTTGTCATTACTATGCTAATTATCCACATATGTTCCCTCTTCCTTGTTTTTAAGAGTTAATGTTCACTCATGTATGATTTTAGGCCCACTTGAGTGTTAAGATTTCATATGCTTAGCTAGATATCATTAGTGTTTAATCCAAATTCACAATAGTAGCATATGCAGAATCACTGAAAGATACACAATCACATGATATAAATAGTATTAATCCTGGGAAACCATCAAGGGGAAGAAAACCCAACAAAACTTCCTCTATATATGTATAAGATAAAACCACAAAAACAGGTAATCTCCTCCTTGCTGGAATTTCTCTCTCTCGCTCCTATGTGCTAAACAAATGTGTATGTGTGTTATATTGAGGAACACAAATCCTCTATTTATACTCTTTTAGTCACTTGAATTTTACCCTAACAAGTCTGCCCCACTAAACTAACTGGGCCAAATTCACCTAGGAAGATTCAAAACATTATTATATTATATTCATTGGGGTACTATTGACCTGACTTACAATGGAGGTTATACCTCATGACTCTATGATAACAAAATACAATAGTAACATCCCGACGGATAACTTAAGACATATCCCTTGGGGTACATCAGTAAAATACATTTAGAATATTATTTGAAGTTACATTAATTCAACACTCCCCCTTAACGAGAAGGGTATTTTACTAACAACAACATAATCAACTATAGGAGTAACAAGAGAGAGAATATTCAATGGTATCAAGGTAATACATCTATATGTCCTAAGAATTTTTCAACAATCATCGAGAACTATAACATTTACTAGAATATCTTCAATATATTTAGTATTGGAACATCATCTTCTACAACACCGAGTCTTCATCTTCTACAGCACTCGATCACTTGATCCTTTGCAACAACACTTCAATCTTCTCAATCCTTTCTAACAGCACTTCGATCTTCTTAATCTCATGCAGCAACACTTTGATCTTCTCGATCCTTTGTAGCAACACTTCGATCTTCTTGATCCTTTGCAACAACACTTTGATCTTCTCGATCCTTTGCAACAACACTTCGATCTTATCGATCCTTTGCAGCAACACTTTGATATTATCAATCCTTTGTAGTATAACTTTGATATTCTCTATCATTTGCAGCAACACTTCGATCTTCTCGATCCTTTGCAGCATCACTTTGATCTTCTTGATCCTTTGCAGCAACACTTCGATCTTCTCGATCCTTTGCAGTAGCACTTTTATATTCTCAATCCTTTTTCACAACACTACCTGAAATACACATGATCTATTTGTATTATCATCAATCCCTATAACTTTAGGACATAATTCCAAGGATGATGCAATCCTAATTAGCCTACCCCACCTTAACAAGGAGGGTCCATAGCATCGACCAGCTAGATTGTCTACAAATGAATGTCAGACCACATTGTCTACAATTGAATGTAGATATCATCCGCAAATGAATACAAGACCTATCGTTTGTAAGGAATCATCATAGAATATCCTCATCCTATTAGATGCATGCAGAACCTATGATTCGTAAGGACTCATCGTAGAACATCCCCATCCTATTAAATCTAGGAACACTCCCAAGCGAGTGTTATTTTCGATGGCATCTACAACTGAGTGTAGGAATATTCTCCATGTGAGAGTACCATCTACAGGACCACTCTCATTAAGAAAGTTTTATTGTCTACAATACCATCCTCCAAACAAGATACTATCATCCACAAGTGAATATATAACCTCATCAACATCTATAGGCACACTTGGCCTCTTTTGTACTAGAACATCACTTCCATCCCATAATTAATGACAGTCTTATCATCACTCCCCCTTATTCAGGGAGGTTCGTCTCATCAACCCGCTCCCCCTTTCTAAGGAGGGTTCGTATCATCATCATTCCTTCTTTCAAGGAATATCTATATCATCGTCATTGTTCCTCCTTGCGAGGAAAGTCTTTATCATCATTGTTGTTCCTCCTTGCAAGGAAAGTATTTTATGACTATACCAATCTTGTCATGAAAGTATTCAAACTTTACTCAAGATAGAGCCTTGGTTAGCACATCAACAACTTTCTCATCAATACTCACATACTATATTTTTATAGCTCTCTTATGTAAAAATATTGGATTTCTATGTGCTTTGATTTATCATGGAACATAGGATTCTCTTTCATCTTTATACAAGTCTGGTTGTCACATAGATTCATCGTGGTATCCAAATACATGTCAAATAGACCTGACATCAGCTTCCTAACCCATATGGCTTCATAACTAATGTAGAAATATACTATGTACTCTGCTTCAACCGTGTCGAGAGAAACATTGGACTATTTCTTCCTAAGCCATGAGATCATGGTGGATCTTAGACAATAACATCCACCCGAGGTTCTCTTTCTACCTGTGAAACTTCCTTCCCAATATGAATCTATATATCCATACAATATGTATTCATGATCTATATAATAGTATATTCCAAATTCTATCCTGCCTTTCAGGTATCTCATCACATGATTTGTAGCTATCAGGTGAACATGTCTAGGTTTAACTAGCTACTGACTCAGGGTGTTCACATCAAAGCATATATCTGACCTAGTATTCATTACATACATTAAATACCCAATAATCTATCTATATTGAGTCATATCCACTAACTCTGATGATTCATTAGATAACATCTTCAGGTTGGTATCCATGGGTGTGGCCATGACTTTACAATCCAACATATCAAATCTCTTTAATATTTCCACTGCATAATTTCTGTGGTTTAGAAATATTCCTTCTCGGCTCTGCCACACTTCCATCCTGAGAAAAGATAGTGTATCAATCCAAGATCTTTCATCTTGAATTATTCAGCTATATTCTTCTTTCTTTCTGTGATTTATTTCTCATTTCCTGTTAGAAATAGATAATCTACATACAGTAATAATATGAGAGGTTCATCATCCATAACTTTAAGGTAAAGGTTAGGATCAACTTTACTTTTGGAAAATCCCAGGATTTTCAAGAATCTATTGATTCTTCCATAACAAGCCCTAGGAGCTTGCTTTAGTCCATACAGAGGATTTTTCAACTTACATACATCAGTCACTATGTCTTCAACTTCAAATACTTATGGTTGTTTGATGTATACTTCTTCCTCAATCACACCATTCAGGAAGGTTTTCTTTACATCCATCTAGTGTATATTCCACTTCATCATGGAAGCAAGTGCCATGATGGTTCTGATGGAGGCGTACCTTAATAGTAGCGCAAATGTCTCTTCATAATCAATTCCCTCTTTTTGAGAGAATCCTCTAGCCATAAATATTTTCTTTTATTTTTTGATACTTCCATGAGCAGCATGTTTTATCTTGTATATCCACTTGGAAGATATCACACTCTTGCTTTCTGGTTTGGTACTATATCCCAAACATCATTCTTCATTATTGAGTGGTATTCTTTCGTCATTGCTTCTACCCATTATTTCTTGTCTATAGCTTTGTTGTAACTGGAAAGTTCTTGATCTACAATATCACACATCAAAGATACATAGTTGGAGAATGACTTTGATCTCTTGCTTGTGGAGCCTTCTGGAGCTCCGTACTTCTATTTTTCTTGTATGATTTCTCTTACCCAAGCAGGTTTTCTCTTTCGAGATATATACATAGTAGGGGGTTCTTGAGGTTCTAGCATATCATGATCTTTTGATGCTACTATTTTAGGAGAGGGTTCAACTTCTACCTTTTTGGGAGGTACATCCTCTTCATGTCCTTCTTCAACATGACACCTTTTAGATTTCTTAGGAGTTATTTCTTCATCAAGTGTTACTTCCCTACTAATATTTATATGATGGAATCTTGAAATGTATATCTTGGAGGATTTGGATACTTCACAGTATCCAACAAATATTCCCTTCTTTTCGGAAGGATCCAACTTGGTTCTATACTCTTTTGGAATATGTACATATATTGGAAAACCAAATATCTTGAAATGGCTCACTTTAGGATTCTTTCCTGTATACATTTCTTCAGGTGTCTTGAATCCAAGGGAACTGTGAGATAATATGTTTTGCACATATATAGATGTTCTTACTGCTTCAGCCCATAGATACATGGGAAGGTCTTGATCATGAATCATTGTTTTCATTGCTTCCATAATGGTTCAATTATTTCTTTCTACAACACCATTCCATTGGGGTTTCTAGGGAGTGGTTATTTCCCTCTTAATTCCTACTTCTTTGCAAAAGGTTTTAAATTATTTTGAAGTATCCTCTCCACCATTATCTGTTCTGAGTGTCTTGATTCTTCTTTCTGAATGGTTCTCTATCAAGGCTTTGAATTCCTATAATTTCACAAACACTTCATTCTTTGTCTTCAATAAATATATCCATGTCTTTCTTGAATAGTCATCAATAAATGTGAAATAATTTCATATCCACTGAAGTATGTGGAGGGCAGGACCACATACATCATAATGAATTAATTTCAACGTACCTTTAGTCTTTATTTCACTCTTCGAAAGTGAATTCTTGATATTCTTTCCTCTTGCACATCCTTTGCAAGTACCTTCATGATCGATCTTCAATTCTGGTAAACATGTTAGCACTTTTCTCACATATGGTAATGCTTTGTATTTGATGTGATAAATCCTTCTATGCTGTAGTTCACTTTAGATAGTGGTCTCATGGACAAGGGTTGTTTCTATATTTCCATTGAGTTTGTACAATCCTCCTTCTTCTTCACCAATGACCACAACATCTTCAAGTGTTTTTCCTTTTTTCCACATGATTACTTGTCCATCTATAAAAGAAATTCTATATCCTTTCTTATCTCATGCTGAGATGGAAAGTAATTTCTTTTTAAAACCTGGTACACATTAATTCCTTCATCTTCATGGAGGTTCCAGATTCAAGCTTGTATCTTGATTCACCAATGCCTTTAATGGGATATTGATAGTCATCTCCTAAAAATACTTTCTGAGCAGAGTTCTTCTCTTCAAGTATTGACATAGTTTACTTATTCCCTGTCATGTTATTTTATGCACCACTATTAATAAGCGATGTATATTCTCTAGGTATTACAAACCCAGAAAGTGAAGAGAATAATACATATTCTTCTACATCTTATTTTTCTTGTCTCTTTCGAGATATTTCTTCTTCTTCATCATCCTCATCTTCATCTAGATGAACATGATGTTGTGGAGAACTGTTGTAATCTCACGGATCACACAAGGTTACCAATAATACACATTAAAAGCATACAGACATATCAAAGACAAGAGACAAGAACATAGGTGTAAGAACAATAAATTATATTATAACCGAAGAGTTGATATAATACAGAGAACTGAACCACGTTCTCATTTGGCTCAACAGCCTAATATATATGATTTACAAAATAGTTACAAATAACTACCTGTCGGTTCGGTCAACTGACATGACCTTAGGTGGCCGACCTAATCTCTAATTAGTTAGCTGATCGACTTATTTAGCTTATTGGCTTATCGGATTAGTCAGCTTATCGACTAGCTCTTCCAACATCTTCACCACGAACAAAACTGTTCTTCGTCTCGAAGAACAAGGGAGATAATCAAAAAAAATATTTTGTTGTCTAAAGTAGTTATTTGTTTGTTTATATTTCTATGGGCTATGAAGTCAGATGGTTGGTTGTTTTTGTACACAGACTTCGACAATTGCTTTTGCTGTCACGACCAGCTGATGTTGGAATTCTGTCCAGCTTTGTAGTATTTTCTGGATGTCGATGGTTAATGTTGTAAGGCTTGATAGTGTCAACATCTTCTCTTGAATGGAAAGGTTTGCTATCCTTTCCATGTCAGGACCTAAAAAATGGTCTTTTTCTTCTGCCGTCTCCCAAAGTCTTTTCATTTGTGGACAAATAGTGTCTAATTTGTCCAAGCTCGGAATTTCCTGTTGTAGCCACTGGTGTGCTTGTCTCTCTAACTTCTGCAGTTTGGCTGTTTTGAGCATGATTTGATCTTCGATTGTTCTTTAGAGTGATTCTTCCATGCTCTTCCTTTTCTCCAATGCTTGGATTTCTTGTTAGGTCTTCTGGAAGACTTTCCCATAATAAGTAGGCCAGTCCCGTAGTACCCCTTCTATTATAACTGACT
Source organism: Pseudotsuga menziesii (assembly GCA_001517045.1). Taxonomy (NCBI): domain Eukaryota; kingdom Viridiplantae; phylum Streptophyta; class Pinopsida; order Pinales; family Pinaceae; genus Pseudotsuga; species Pseudotsuga menziesii. The sequence goes on from LPNX011149789.1 coordinate 129,674, forward strand.
CATCCATGTGATCTTGAAGCACTTTGTAAGCTTCGGAGAAGGTTGCGTGCTGTTGCATCAGTAGTTGAGTTTGTTGATGAAATTGTCATTGATGCCAACATGGACTTGCAGTGGCCCCACAAGATGTCATTGATGCCACCACCTTGCTGAAGATGTTGAAGAAGTCCTTGGAGATGGTCCCTCTTGTGAGCTTGATGAAGCATTGAAGTGTCTTAAAGAAGCCTTGAAAATGCTTTTGAAGAATCCCACTAAGGACACCCTTGCTTATGGTAAGAAAGGGTTTGTGTGAAAAATAAAAATATTAAATTTATTTTTGTGATGTCGGATCAGCATGAGGTCAGGTCGGCTTCAAATAAAAATGAGGTCATGTCGGCTCAACAAAAAAAAATATAAAATATTGTTTTATAGTATGTCGGCCCCATTAAAAATAATAATAATAAAATACAAAGTCGGCTCAGCAAAATATGGAGGAGAAATTAGTATAAATACCCTCTCAAAGTTTTCATTTTGGCTATGGAAATTTCAGAGAAGCTCTGTGATTTTTACTGAGGTAGCTGCAGCCTCACTGAGGAGAATTTCGGGTACTGTAGTAGCTACAGTAGACAGGAATTTTTTTTAAGTTTTTTTTATTCTCTGTAATTTCGTGGGAGCAGTCAAGACAATTGTTTTTGGTGTTTTCTGTAGCAGTTTGAAGAAAATTTTGGGAGAAGAAGATGATGAGCAGCAAGAATTGACCATTAGATTGATGAGCAGGGTTTTCATAGTCCACACACTACAGTCCTGAGTTTCATTAATTTGCAGCAGTTTGTTTTGCTTTTGAAAGCCCTAACTCAGGACCCCTTTCTCTAGGATTAGCCTCGCTGGAATGCTACAGCGGCTCTGGCGCATAACAGTTGGAATGATTTTTACGAGAGGGTCTGAGTAGTTTCTATACGCTGCAGTCATCTTTTGAGGCATGAACACTTGTGGAGGCTATGGAAGTTTGGAAAAAGGGCGCACACTTGTGGAGGTAATAACATCTTAAAGAAAGGAGAGCACACTTGTGTAGTTCATGGAAGCTTGACAGAGGAGAGTGCACTAGCTTTTGGGCATGCATCTGTGTGCAAGGAAAATATCAGCCCACACTCCCTTTCATTTGTGTATTTATTGAATATTCTACTGATGTAAGGTTGTGGAGATAGCATTCAGTTTCAGTTGAAAGAACAACCGTTATGTGGGTTTGTATTAGATCTCAGGGAGCACGTTTGGTTAAAATAAACCACATTCAACAGCTATAAGGAATCTCGGAACTCATCCTTCAGTGTGTGTGAAAGAAAGTCACTGTATGGACTCTAGAGGATGATTTTATTGGATTCTCAAGAGAGCAGGGGTGCACCAGTTGGAGAGGGATACACCCATTTAAGGGAACTTCTACTGCTGTACATTGCTGAGATTTATGAATAGGATCTGCACTTTGGGCTGAGTGTAACCAGCGAAGTTTACAAGTTGTTTCTCCCCTCTAATTCATCCACAATACTGAAGAAGAAGAATACCATCTGCTGTACACATGTGTATGCCCTGGCCATCTACAACTATTGAAATCTGAAGAAAATCAGCCTATAATCGCATGACCTTGCTTGATAGAAATTCAGCCCATACAGAGATAGAAAATCAGCCCATGCTATATGATGCTATGCTCACGGTCATGACAGAAATTTGTGCTAGTTTGAAAAAGTCCTAATTTTGTTTAAGGACATCTCAAGTTGCAGCAAAGGACCTGATTTTTGATGACTAGCAGACAGTGACTTGTGGAGATTTTCGGTGGTCAACTGAGACCCACAGAGATGGTTTTGGTTTGAATTATTTACCAGCCCATGCAAACTGTCCACATGTACAGCACTAGACATATACAAGATTTGACATATAAGTGATGAAGTGAGAGTGCCCCCAAGTGTAAGTCTTGACATTCACTAATCAAGACATGCAGCAGATGAAGAAGCAATTTGGCTGTTGACAGACAGCTCTGAGGTATGTTCTTTAAGTCATTTGCATGAGGTAAGTTTGAACAAAAAAAAAACAGTGAATGATTACATTATATGATACACAAGCGTATAGTGTTTATGCAGAAGTCATTGATTGGTACAAAGATCAGTAAGTATGTGAATTAAGGTGTGGTCTGCACAAGTGGTATGTTCAGGTTGTGCAATTGAATGAACAAGTGAAAGTATGAATGTGTGAGCTATTACATGTCATATTCCTAAGATGACTATGATGTACTCTAAAATGATGATGATATGATTTGATGCTTTTCATATACTATGATATACACACAGTCAACAAAGGTTGATAATGAAATTGATTGTGATGATGGTGTTAATTATGTACACAGTGACATACTTGGTTTGTGACAGTCTGATGACAGTGACTTGCTAAAACAATGACTTGACCACACACAGCATTTAATTGTTATATCATTCCATAAGTTGAACTTTGAGTTCATGATTGAGGCATTTACAAAAGGAAGAAAATATGTATACTCAGTCTATCATTGAGTAAAGCATATTGGTTGTATGAATAGTTTGGTACAGGTTTGAAGCCAGCAAAGACTCTATTTGTGATAAACTTCGATCCAAACAATATTAGAGTCAGGGATCTTGAAAGGCATTTTGAGCCTTATTTGCTGTACTATGATGAAGAATACAGTAACAGGTATGCAGTATATATATATGTATAGTGAAGAATCTTGCAGTGTATAAACAGTATACTTTATATGCAATAAACATTTGTGATGTGCAATAATGATGGATGGAAGTCTGTACCAAGTGGCTAACTGTAGAGTGATGACATGAGCTGTGTTGAGTACCCCATGATGTTCCAGACCTTCTTGGTAACATTGGAACCTTGATGACATATATATTCCTTGATGCTCTATGCTTTTCTGATTAGTACTGCAGCAATAAAGAATGATGAGAATAGATGTTGGTGAGCAGCAGAAATTGATCAAGTAGTTTCTAGAATAACCAGCAGAGATACATGAGCAGTAGACAGTGATGTTTTGGCAGTGGTTAGAGCAAATCCTTGTAAGCACATACATGAACAACAGGTTTGACAGGTTGATGACAATGAGCAACAGAACTGATTGATGATTAGCAGCAGTTGACTATGATGGAAAGTGGATTGAGGTGTTGTCGAGCAGACCTATGACCTGCATCATTGAAGAACAGAGTTTGATGATCAGTGATAGGAGCTGTATGATGACGTGACAGTGAGCAGCGTTGATGGTGAGCAGATGATCGACAGTATTGACCAGCATATTACAGAGACAAGTGATTGTTGATGTAACAGTAGGCTTTGATTGTAAATGCAAGCTTGTCTTTCTTTTGAGGTTAGGATACCTCAAACCCTTCTTAGCAGGGTCTAAGAAAACTAGGCAGGGTCCTGGATGTAGAGTAGGTGCTCTCCATATCAGTAGGTGCTGATTTTTCCCAACGGTTGTAGTCGAACCAAACTAATATAAAAAGATTACAAATTTATATGATGTCGTGTTCTGCTGTGTTATGGTTTTTGATGAGTTAAATGCTATGATATGTGAATAATGTGTTTATGAAATGTTAATGTGATTGGTATATTGATGAATTGGTAGTTATCTGTGTCAAGCTAAGAAAAGGTATAAAATTGGATTTACACTGATTCACTGCCCCTCTCAGAGTCTACAGAGTTGTTTCTTCTTTTTGTCTTCTCTTGTGTCTGTAGTGCTGAAATCACACTTTCAAACAATTGATAGGCATTCTCTAGCAGCTTGTTGGTGTCGACCTCTGTTGGTCTTAGTATCACATATTGCGCAAGGTTTCTGCATTTGTTTAGGAACTCGACTTGTTCTCTTTCATTACCGTCGAGCTCCTTGCATCTATTCTGGCTCTTTGTTTTTGCTTCGATAGACAGGGTTTCCAAGAGTTGTCCCAACTCTCCATCCCTCAGCTTTTTTGCATCGACTGCAGTGGTCAACCCAAGTTGGCTGATGGGAACCATTGTCACTTGGGCTTGACGGTCCCTCTTCTTTCTATCTCTTTTTCTCTTATGATTTTGCTCTGATTGCTACTGTACTTGTGTACCTGTAAGAGTAATATTTTCCGGCACTGGGTTGTCTGGTTGACGGCTTATAGTGGTTAGGGGAAATTCTGGTTGGATTTGTGGGATGAGTGTTTCTGTTGGGTGTGTATCTGCTGGATTTTGTACAGAGGTTCCAAATATAGATGTTGTTGGTACTAATGGTTGCGGCAAAGGTGGTTCAGGTGCAGTTGGTTCGGTTGCAGGTTCTGGGTTGGGGGGTGGTGGTGGTAATGGTGATGGTGAAGGGTCAGGTGTGATTGGAGTGGTGGGGATGTGGTCGGGTGTTGGGTCATCGATTTGTGGGGGTGAACCTTCCAGGATGACAGAGAATACATCATCTATCTCTCAATTGATTTCATCCATGTTCACATCTTCTCCATCTCTTGTTGGTTCATTAGAAGGTGGCAGGGTTGCAATGTCAGTTGGGGTGAGGGATGTAGTTTGACTTGCGACAACTTTAGCTGTCTTGTCAGGGTTTCTCATAAATATTGATTTCAACACTGCCATAGTCCTCATCCTTTAGGGTATTTGGCCAGGTTGAGGAATGCATTGTCTAGATCCACCAGTTTCAAACAGGGGACACTTGGTGGTGATATTTTGCATAGAGGTAAGTAGCTCAGGTAGTTTTTTGATGTATGCCTAGAAATATACATCTTGGTCAAAACTCTCCTTCAAGGTTTTAGGCATAGCATTTTTGCATATGTCGATCGGGCTTATTGATGGTAGCTCTGGAATTGCTTCATGTGTGATTTTGGTCAGAGATGGGGGTGGGGGTGCAGACACTAGATCAACAACATTTTCGGCCGTGGAGTTATTTGTACTTTTTAACTTTTTTCGGCCTGTTTGTGCTAGAAATTGTTTCCAGGCTACAAAGAAACAAGCCAACAAAATCTCAAATATTCAAACAAGCAAACTAGGTTTTAGGGTTTCTAAAAGGTTTTTCTGGTTGTAAAGTTTGGTGACTGAAGGGAATACATTCATGAGCCAAATAGGAATTGAATCATAAGCAAAGAAGAATAGATATGCATTATATAATTACCAATATCCAACATAACATGACATTGAAGTTCATTCACAACTCACAAGCACTACCAGCATACAAACCATAAACCATCAATGAATTTATCAATCATGTAACTAAACAAGTTAAAAATGAAGCGAAAACATAGACTGAACGGTGGAAAGGATCATATATTTCATAATTCCATTCAACAAATACACATGAGAGTTATAGTACTTAGCTCATAAACAAGTCACAGAACTCCTTCAGCCAGCCAAAAATCGAACCCTTTGTTCTCTTTCTCATCTTCCTAAATACTGTTTCTCAAAAAATCAGTTAGGGTATAAACCCCAACTGTTTCCAAACCTACTCATCGATGGGATAATGTCACAATTATAATTTACAAAATAAAGTATTTCTTCAAAAACTTAACAAGTAACTAACTAACTAAAGTAATTGTCAAAAAACATAACAAGTAACTGCCTAACTGAAAATACTCAAAGGTCCTTGGCAGCTTTTGCCAATAAGGATATTCCATCCAAGGCTTGGGCCTTTTTCTTTGCTTTTTGATGTTCAGCTTCCATATTTCTCAATATTTCAGTAAGTTCTTCATTCTACTGCTGTAGGCTTTTGATAGTCTGCTTCAATTTTGCACATTGTAAATCTGTGCTTCTCTTCCTCTTCAGGGCCTCCTTGGAAACTGCAGTAAGTTCTTGATAATGATAATTTAATTCTTGTAAATCCTCCATGAGTCTTCTATTTGCTAAGATCAAACCATCATTTACTTCCTGCATGTAATCCATTTGATGCTTATATTGTCTGATGGTTTTTTGCATATTCTCCTTTTCTGAGTCAAAAGCCTTCCCTGTTGTGGTATCCTGTATCTCACTGGGCAACCATGGGATATCTAGATTTCTAAAAATGTCTTCATCCTCCTGTAGAAACTTTGTAGAAACACCAGGAATACTTGGAATTTCTTGAGTGTATGTTTCATCAGGTGCATTTTCATCCATTAGCAACTTATTTTCTGAATAAGAGGCATACACTTCTTCTTTCTGCTGCTCCTTCAACATTTCATCTCTTAATTCCAGAAACACAGCTGATAGTTTAGTTTGGGTGAGGCTGGACTCTTCTACTGTCTTCAAAGGTTTCTTTCCTTTACTTTTACCTTTGCTAGATTCTAGGTTTTCCTCTGAAGAAGAGGTATCAATCATAGTGACCTCTCCTGTGTTTAATTTAGGGTTTAGAAGATTTTTCATATTCAGTCTCAGTTTATTTTTAGGTCTGGTTTTTGGTCTCCATCCTGAGGCAAGCTCTTTCACCATCTTCAAAGTTTTTCTTTGATGTCTAACTATGGCTAATTCCATAGCTTTAACTTTGGTATTCTTTTTCTTTGACCTTTCTGTTTTATCTTCTTGACTGTAGCATTCTCTGCGTGTGTCAACCCTAGATGCAGCATGGACTGTCAACTCATCTCCTTCTAGCAAATATCCTTCATCTTCAGATAAAATAGTGATAGGGCTTCCTTGTTGGACCTTAGCCTCCTCTTCCTTCATTGCAACCTTCTCTATGACAACAATTTTCTCATTTATGAGAGTTTCTGCTGGTGCCCTATTTTGCACAGGCTGATCTTCCTTTTTTATAAATAGTGAACCTTTGCCCTTATTATCAGCTGAAGGCTACTGATGTTCATAGTCTCCCTTTGAAGGTTCTTTCACTTCTTCAAGTTTAACTTCTTTTTTATCTTCAGACTTGACTTTCTGACCTAGTTTTCTAACTAGGGTTTGCCCCTTGTCCACATGTTTTTTGATTGACTGCTCTTCCTACTTAATTTGGAAACCAGACCAAAAGAGGAAATAATCCCCATGTCTTTCCTTCTCTTTGCAGGACAGCGCTGATAATCATTTTGATCAGTCCATGATGGAAAATGGACTGTGTAGTGTGATCCTGATGCTCCTTGACCCTGCTTGACATCTTCTGCAAACTTTTAAACAAGAAGAAAGGAAGACTCATCTTGGATTCACCAACAAGGTGCTAAAGAAACCTAAAATGGTACTTGAAAACATAAGCATATCTCCCTTCACAGGTGATGTAGCTTTGTAGAACTTTGATGGGCTCCACCCATTCATCTCTGAAATGATGGATTAATACTCCTTTGCTCCAGTCTGGAATAATACCAGGTAAAATATACCTTTGGACATTGAAGGTGAAAGGAAACTTTTTGAACCACATTTCTCCTTCATTTCTGACTCCTATAGCTTCAGCAACCAGCTCCACAGTCAACTTAAATTTCAAAGTATCAAATGATACCATGTCTTGGTTATAACATTGAGAAAATTTATAAGAGACCTCGGTGTTATAGCCATCAATTTTCTTTAAGAAATCCAACCATCCAGCATTCTGGAAGAGCTCTGCACAACCTGGAAATTGATCAATCCAATTCAGTTTAGTGGGCTCACCCCTATTGGTCTTGCCACTTTTTCCCATCTACTTTCAATGACTGAATGTTGTTTCTGTATGCTTTTAAAACCCTGTCAATGTCCTAACAGCCCTTTCTTTCTCAAGCTCTTAGATTTTTTTGCAGTTTGTTCTATTTTGAATGCATGAAATGTTTTACACTGATATTAGGTAATTAGGTCAATAGAGTACCAAAAATATTCTCACAAAGCTGCTACTGAATTTAACTAACATCCAAAATGTTCATTTCGATAGAATACCATCTTTAGAATGCATGGAAACATTTGTGTATTGTGATTATGCACAAATAGCATCCTTAGCTCATTTCAATGCTACTAATGAGCTATTTTTTTGCAATAGGGATTCTGCATTAGTGCTCTTCAAATGCTCACTTCTCAACTACAGATTGTAATTGTTTAACTAGGGAATGAGATGATATGAGAGTAGTCTTATGTATGTTTAACCTTCTGCTTTAACTTGCATTCAGCACAAAACCAATCAGCCTCTAACACCTACTCAGACAAGGTCTGCATGCAATTGACATGCTCATCTAACTCATTGCATTGATTACAAGTAACAAGTGAGTCTGTGAACCCTGGTCGCTACAAATAGTACATACCTTCACCCTACCAAATATGTTGGTCTTGATAGGGAAATTGTTCAATGTAACTGTCATCTTTCAACTTATCACTTGCCCAAACATCTAAAACCTTTTTTAGATTGATATCTGATCGTAGGGAGCTTGTTTAAAACATAAATTTATGTTTTACCTAATCAATTTTGACATAAGCAGTTTTAATGGAAAAACCCCAATTTAGCTGCCACGACCAAGTTAACGCGGAATACCTCATTCCCATCCTGCTACAAACGTTTAAAATCGATCCTTGAACTATCTGGATGTCAAAATTAACTATCCAAGTGTCTTCAGGTCTTCAGTTTGCTTCCAGCTGGCGTGCTGAGAAAGCCCTAAATCTCCTCTGTAACTGAAAATTCCAGATTTTAAGAAGATGTCTTCGTTCCACTTCGCCTCCAGCTTCGTGATGCATATGTGGATAACTTCCTTCCCATCAAATTTGGCTCGTACCTCTACCTGCCATGATACGGTGAGCCCTAGCTGCTGATTACCACGATCTCCTTCACGTCACTAACCACACCTATTTGCATGATCATTTCTGTTGAAACACGTATCAAAACCCTTTACACATGTGATTAGTCACTTAGAAATCGATATCATGAGAGAATTCGGCTTAAAAATCGGTGATTTTAATGCCCGCGATATTCTTGTAGCGCCCCTGTGTAAAATTTTGGTTGTTGCGCTACAAGAATATTTCAAATTCAAATTTGGCGTTGTTTTAGTCATTAATTCCAATTTAAATAAGGTTTATATGATAAACCTTTCTCTTAGAGTATATTTGTGACATCCTTAATCAATATAAGTCCTATAGAACCCTTCAGAACCTAAAGAAACAAAAAATAATTAAAACCTATAGGCAAAACTCAAAAATTTCACTTAAAACCAAAAATTTTCTAAAGTAAGTAAAAGAGCAAACTTAAGCAAATGAGCAAACTTTAAAATAAAAATGACAATCAAAATATAAAATTGAAGAAAACAAGTTCATGACTTAACATCTGGCTCCAGCTGCGGGATGAAGTCCTCCCTGTGAGGCTTCAAGAACCTGTAGACCAGTGCCTTATTTTCTACTACCTTCTAATCTGCAAAATTTCCATTGGGATATGGAGTCCTTATTATGCTTCACTCACATTGGTATATACAATGAAAAGTGAAAATCGCCTCAAAAACTGTAAAAATGCTTGAGGAATCGTCCATTGACAGGACTTGACAATTCCTCACCTTCCAAAGACTGCAGGACAAAAGTGTTATTCTCCAAAATATTAGACACTAGGAAAGGGCCAAACCAGAGGTTGTCAAATTGACCATGTTTACCTTTTTGCTCTTTCCTAGCACCTGACCTCAAAACCATATCACCAAATGAGAAAGTACTATCTTTGATTTTCCTGTCAAATCTACTTTTGATCTTCAATCTGTACAACTGTTCCCTTTCTTCCACCTTTTCCCTGTTCTGCTGCAACTCTATCATCTCATAAATCCTTCTCTGCATATCATTTGGCTCTTCCTAGGAATTCTGAAGAAACTTCATCACTGGGATTCCCAATTGAACATGAAAAACTGCATCTGTACCATAAACTAACTGGAAGGGAGAAGTTCCAATTGCTTGTTTGACTGTTATCCTATCAGCCCACAATGCATATTTTAGCATTGAATCCCATGATCTCTTGTTATGCTTGAGCAACTTTTTGATACTCTAAATGATGTTCTTATTTGAGGACTCAGCCAAACCATTACCCTGGGGATAGTAAGGAGTTCAATGTTTCAACAAGATACCATTCTTTTCACAAAAGGCTTCCATTGATTTGGACTTAAAAGCCTTTGCATTATCTGTTACTAATTTCTGAGGACAACCAAACCTACTAAGGATATTCTCCTCAATAAATTCCATGATTACTTTGTCTGTGGCATTCCTAGTAGGGATAGCTTCCACCCATTTAGTAAAGAAGCCTGTTGCAGTTAGAATCCAATGGTGTTGTCCTGAGGAAGCTGGATTTATTTCCCCAATAAAATCCAGACCCCATTGCTGGAAAGGAGCACTTATTGCAATAGGTTTTAGGGGCAATGACAGCAATTTTTGTTTGCCAGCAAACTTCTAACAAGGGATACAGGCTCTTACTTGTTGATAAAAATATGCAAACAAAGAGGGCCAATAATATCCAGCTCTTAAAATCTTATATGCTGTTGTATTCCAGTACTTATGCCCTCCACAAGCACCCTCATGAGATTCAGAAATTACTCCTTCAATTTCAGATTTGTCCAAACATCTGAGTAGAATACCACCTGGGTCCTTCCAGAACAACTGCTCTTCTACTAAACAATACTTGGTAGCTTTAAGCTTTAAGGATCTAGAAGCTTTCCTATCTAAATGCTTAGGACATTGCAAAAACAACATAAAATATACAATGTCTACATACTATGTTGATGATGAATAATAGTCCATGATCTTCTCTTTTTCTAGAATTGCTTGATCTTCTTCCTGAGCTAATTCTTCAGCCATGACATGCAATCCCAGAGCTTGACAATTTGATTCAGCCAACAGCTTGGCTAAACCTTGTCCCTTGACAAGTTTGGTAGGTCTGATGTCTACATCATACTCCATTATTTTAGCAATCCACCTGCCTCTTTTCCCTTTGCTATCGGGATGTGTCAAAACATCTTTTACAGCAGCATTAGGCACAAATGAAATAACTTTAGAATGCAGAACATAGATTCTGAAAAACTTTAAAGCTTTTACCAGAGCATAGGCCTGTTTTTCTAAGATACTGTACTTCAGTTCAGAATCCTTGAGAATTTTGCTGAAGAATGCAATAGGCTACTCCAGTCCTTCCTTATTCTTCTGCAACAGAACAATTGCTATTGTATCCTCTGATGCAAATCAGAATGTAAGAAATTCTCTAGTAAAATCTGGGATTACTAATACAGGAGCTTCAATAAGAGCCACTTTGATTTTCTCAAATACATTCTTTGCCTCAGTAGTCCACCTGACTTCCTGATCCTTTTTCAGCATGGCTGTGATCTGTTTGATAGTTTCAGCAAAGTTTGGTATAAACCAACGCAAAAAATTGTTTTTTTCAATAAATGATTGGACATCCATTTTACTCCTCGGTAAACTTATCTTCAATATAGCCTTTACCCTTTCAGGATCAATTCTTATGCCATCAGCAGACACTAAATGACCAAGCAATTTACCTTCCTGTACAGCAAAGTGTGACTTCTTTGGATTCAAGGACAAGCCAAATTTTCTACATTTTAGGAAAGTTTGCTTCAAATGTTTCAAATGTTCATCATCTGACTGTGAGAAAATAGTAATATCATCCAAGTAGATTACCACAAACTTGTCCTTTTCTCCAACAAAATCAATATCCATAGCCCTCTGGAAGGTAGCTCCAACATTCATTAAACCAAAGGGCATCTTATCATACATGAAAGTTCCCCAAGGAGTAGTAAAAGATGTCTTCTCCTTATCATCAGGATGCATAGAGATCTGATTGTACCCTGAGAAACCATCCACCATTGAGATCCTCTGTGCCCCAACTACTTTATGCAATATTTGCTCAATTTTGGGCAGAGGATAGTTATCCTTTAATGACGATCTGTTCAAGTTTCTGAAGTCAACACACAAATTGATTTCTCCATTATTTTTCCTAACAGGAACCAGATTAGCCACCCATGAAGAATACCTGAGAGGCACTATGATCTTGGAAACCAACAACTTCTTCACTTCTTTTTCAATAACAGGAAACAAGGCTGGATTAATCCTCCTTAATTTCTGACGAAAAGGTTTGAGATTTGGTTTTAAAGGGACTTTATGCTGTATGATTCCTGTATCATAAGTTATCAATTCCTCATAATACCATGCAAAAACATCTACATGCTCTTTTAACAATTTAATATACCTGTTTCTTTGTTCAGTTGTAAGTGCTTTAGAAATTTTGACCATTCTAGGATGTTCTGCTGAGCCAATGTTACAGTCCACCACATTCTCTTCCAAGGACTGTACAACAGGTTTTAAGAATGTATCATCCTTCAAAAAAATCCTTTCCAAATGTACCAAACCTTTTGGGATGAAATTGCTCTTTAATTCAATGATTTTGTGTCCAGCTATTTCATTTTCAGCAATCTCTTCCACCTCTTCATCCCCTTCATCTTCATCTTGATCAATGAGGGAATTTGAAAACTCATGTGTGAGCTCTAAAAACCTTTTAATCTCAATTTCATCTTCAAACACTCTCCACTGCTTAACATTATCAGGTATAGATGGTCTGTACCTCACCTCAATAGGATATCTCAATTGAGTGGTCTTGGGAATTCTAAAGTGTGTGGAAGCCAAGGCCAATGAGTCTGTAGTCTGATTATGTTCTCTTGGAATATGGGTAATGTTAAAATCTACAGAATAATTTTCAAGCATGTCCCATACCTCATTTTGATAGACTTTCAGCAAACCCTGCTTCACTTGATAGTTTCTCTTCACCTGCTGAACAACTAATTCGGAGTCGCCAAATGCAACAATCTACTGAATGCCCAAATCTTTAGCAGCTTTTAATCCTAATAGAAAAGCTTCATATTCAGCAGTATCGTTTGTAGTAATAAAGTCCAATTTATAAATCAGCTTTACTATTTCACCTCCAGGGGATATGAGAAGAACCCCTGCACCTGCACCTTCTTCACAAGAGGAACCATCAAAGTATAATTGCCACATCTCATCCTCCTGTTCTCTGCTGCATTTTACTGGCTGTTCCTTTTCAACCTGTAACAAACCAGCAGTATTATCATCATCACTAAAATGTAACATGCAAGTACCCAGGTCTTTATCAACTGCATACAGAGGGTGATTGGTAGGGTTCTTGTCATCTGTCACAATGTAGGCAAACTGAAGCTCTCTGTACAGCCTTCTGTTTTCTCCTGTAAACACAGGAATAGTAGCATATGATAAATCCATTTGTAAGGTCCCACCAACCTTCTTTGCCCAAGACCTAGAGAGAAGTAACCCAAAATTTGGTGTAATATCAGCTACCACAACATCCATGATCACACTTTTCATGGGTAACTGAGCCAAGCTGACAACCATGTCCTTTATTACCCCTAAACACTTTACTGCTTGGGAATGAAAGGCATACAGATCATGGTAGGGTTTGGTAATACTCAGCCCTAAAGCCTCCATAACAGCCTTTGGCATTAGATTGTTTGAAGCTCCCGAGTCTAACAAACAATTATGTATCATTTGTTCATGGACTGTCAGAGTAATGTAGAATGGAGGTGAAGCTCCTGCTTCATTTTCAGTCTTTTCAGCCAAGGCTGATCCAATGAAAATCCTAGTATTTTCTTCTTGCAAATTCACAGCATCAGAAATAGGCTGATTGCTTGTTGCATTAAGCATTTTAAGGACTGATTCTTTATATGAAGGGTTTTTCATCAATTCAGTTAAAGGTACAAGAATCTTTAACTTGCCTAATTCATTTTCCAGGCTGAAATTCTAAACAATTTTAGTTTCCTCTTCAACCTTTGTGTTCTTTTTTTTCTTTTTTCTGAAACCTGTTTTTTCTTTGTCACAGGATCAGCTACCTGTTTAGTAGGGACAACTGCCTTCTTCTTCGGGTCTTGTACCACCCGTTTTGGACCTGATCTCAGATTTACAGTCTTCTTGAGTTCATTTTGACAGACATCAGCAGTTACAGCAGTCATCTTTAGACCCAAATAATCTTCTGTTTCAAACATATCAGCATCATAGCATTCTGCATTTAGAAACTCCTCTTCAGTGACAAAACCCTCAGACAATCTCTCTCCAAAATGGTTCATATCTTGGTCAGTATCTTCAAATATTACTTCATCATTAACCTCTTCTTCATTAGCAACATTGTTCTGAAGAGGTGGTGGCACTCTTTGGTCCTCATTTTCTCTCCTTTCCCGCTGAATGTCATTATTCCTGCGTTCTCTAGGCATGAAATGGGGAGCAAATTGCCTTCTAAACTGGTTCTGATTATTAGGATTTTGTTCACCTTCTGGAGCAGGCTTGTTGGAATTTTTCTCAAGCTCTAATTTGTTCAATTTTGCAGTCAGAATATTCACCAACTTAGACATTTCATCAATTTTCCCTTCAGCAGAATGAGAAGCTGAACCTCCCGGAGCTGCTTCCTTCTTTTCTTTTCTATCATACAGCTGCTGAGCTATTTATTTCTTTAATCTATTAGAAGCCAGTATGTTAGATTCTACCTCCAATGCTGCATCCTGCATATTCAGTAAAGAAATAGGTCTCCTTTCTCTCAATAGTAAGGAAAATTCATGATCGAAAGCATTTGCATATGTAAGTTTAGGAGAAGTTTCAGTAGGATTTATTTCTGCAGGAATTCTACTGTACATCTTATTAAACCTCTTTGAAAAATCTGCAATAGTCTCATCCTTTTTCCTCCTAAGAAATCCAAACTCAGTTATATAGTATGCATGGTCTTTAGTGTCACCCCATTGTCTCATGAAGAGATCACGAAGTTCTTCAATGATAGTGATTGAGTTAGCAGGAAACTCTCTGAACCATTTCCTTACATCTCTATCAAGGCTCTGCAAGAACATTCTCATCCATACATCCTTGGCCTCAATGTTTTGGTTATCAGCACAACTGAGGAAAGCTTCCCAATGTTCTTTAAGTGTGGTTTCCCCCTGTCCATTAAACCTAGGAAGGTATTTTTGACAGTCACCCCCAGGCAGTGCATTTAAAGGCCGAGGCAAGACCAATGGTGCATATCTGGCTGCAACCATCCGGTCCATCATGTCTATGGGCTGATTTTGGGCTGCCATTTTTGGAATGACTGACTTTGATGATGAAGAAGTTTGACTGGAACTTGACTGAAAGCGATTTGTACCTAATTTTAGTTGAAAAAGAGGTATCTTACCAGGAGAGGCAGTTTTAGCTTTTCTAAAGGATTGAGGATTAGTAAAAACTTGGAAACTGCTATCAAGGATCATAGGCTTTAACCAAGGTGAGGTTTCTTCTTCTTTTCTTAGCAAAGTTGAATGTGATGAACCACCTAACTGGTCAGGGTCACACGGGGATGGTAAAGACTGAGACCTTCTAATTTTCCTTATTGTCTTTAATATTTGTTTAGGGTTTGTAACACCCAACTGCAATGGTGAAGTAGGTCTGTTCCTGGTTCCAAATCCTCTAGTAGCCACTGTGTCAAACTTGGTGAAAAATAGCCTTAAAGATGAGCTGGTTTAAGTTCACCTCTTAAAACCAGTGAAATGATAAGTATCCCAAGGAAAAATTTGTTTTCAACTTCGTTCCCCGGCAACAGCGCCAAAGATGTTTGTGCCAAAAATTGTTTCCAGGCTACAAAGAAACAAGCCAACACAATCTCAAATATTCAAACAAGCAAACTAGGTTTTAGGGTTTCTAAAAGGTTTTTATGGTTGTAAAGTTTGGTGACTGAAGGGAATACATTCATGAGCCAAATAGGACCTGAATCATAAGCAAAGAAGAACAGAGATGCATAATATAATTACCAATATCCAACAGAACATGACATTGAAGTTCATTCACAACTGACAAGCACTACCAGCATACAAACCATAAACCAACAATGAATTTATAAATCATGTAACTAAACAAGTTAAAAATGAAGCCAAAACACAAACTGAAGGGTGGAAATGATCATATATTTCATAATTCTGTTCAACAAAAACACATGAGAGTTATAGTACTTAGCTCATAAACAAGTCATAGACCTCCTTAAGCTAGCCAAAAATCGAACCCTTTGTTCTCTTTCTCATCTTCCTAAATACTGTTGATTAATTTGTCATTGATGCCAACTATTGAGTCCTTGGTGCTCCTTGTGGAGCCCTTGAGGGTTAGTGTTTAGTTGTGGTTGTTTTGTGCAAGAGGAGCCCCTTTGACCTTGTCCAAGCCCAAGCTTGAAGCCCTTGGAGGCCTTGGAACAATGACAAAATCCCTGGTTACCCATTGACTTGCTCAAGTTCCCCTAAGTTGTATCTTGGTCCCATTTTGAGTCCATTGTCGAGTTCCTTGCTCATGGTTGATATTTGGTTACTAGTCTTTGTGCTACTTGTTATGCTTGTACCTGTCTTAGTCTCTTGATTAGTTGTTGGATGGATGATGTGGCTCATGTATGTAAAGTATTTGATGTGTTGATGGTGAATCCCATTGTTTGCATTGGATGGTCTTGACGTTGTTAAGTTCTTGTGAGGTCCTTGAGTCCACAATCTTAGATCTTGATACTCTTTCATGTGGAGACTTAGGTGTTGGAACCCACACTGATGGTGGTATATTAGAACCCATTCTTATGGGGTCCTTGGTGTCCTTGAAAGTTTAAGTCTTGAACCCACATAAATGTTTTGATGTGCCTTGGATGCTATATGGTCATTGCCATGTAGTATCCTTATAATCATGCATATGAAGCCCTTAATAAAATATTTAAAATTAATATTAAAACAAAATACTAAAATATTTAATAAATAAAACAACTCCTTATTCAATGGTGTTAACTTTTTTACCTTTTAATAAAATTAAGTTAAAGTTCAAAGTAATTTATAATTTACAAATATTTTTAAAGATACCTTTTTAAGTGGTGATATATTTAATAAAACAAAAAAACCTTCAAGAGGTCGGCCCCTTTTTCCTAAATACCTCCTTAATGTGTATAAATACAACTACATACGTCACGTTATAGATAACAAGAAGATACATGAATTCACTGATATTTATTTTCGGGTTGACTGCAAATTTGCCGAGGGACTGCAAATACGGAGAGGGACTGCATTTTTAATGATGAAGGGAAGGCTCACCAACTAGCTATGATTCAAGGTTTCATACCACGAGATTCTTCCAGTTTTATTCGGGTTCTCTAGGAGTTGCCATGATTTGGTGGTGGAATTATCCAATCTCTATTTCACGAATTGCTGATGGGCCGATGCCATTGAAGACTCCATTGTGACAGGATTTGCAGTTGCAGTTTCTCTATCGTTGTAATAGCTGAGTTCTCTATCATTGTAATAGCTGATTCCTTCAAGAAGAAGAAAGGGCCTTTCATCTTCAAGTTCGTTCCTGCTATTTTCAGTTGTAATGGAATTCGTGGGGTTAACTTGACGGCTCATGTATCTCTGAGGGGGCTGTCATTTGCTTGTAGAGGGTACAACCACTTTTATTGAAGGGTCTCTCTTTTCATGAAATTAAATGTTGGGGTTAATTCGACGTTGGTTCCATTAATTGCTATTAAAATCCTTGGTTGAGATCTGGTTAATTGACTTGGTTGAGATCTGTTTATTTGACGGGCCGAGCCGACCAGCTGGAGAAACGAACAATTGCTATCGGCTCTACACTTACCATGGAGATGTATCTTGTAATGTAAATACTTGCATTGCGAGGGCACATCTGTCATGCATTTTCAACATTTTCGTAGCTGAAAAGTCGATCCCGGGCCAAACATGTGAAAGATCTAGGAATACAGCGGGTCATTTCGAGAGAATTGTGAGCAATTCCTGTCTTACCGAAAATATCCAGCTGTGTTTCGGGATTATGGGAGATTCAACGAACGTTGGGCTCACGCTCGAACTCAAATATGGGTGACACGGGTCACCGATCAACACAAGTTCCTCTGGGGCAGTTTCAAAGAAATAGGATCTGTGGGTTTGCAGGCTGAAGAAATTGATAGGAGAATTGCTCAAGAAGCATAGGCAGAGAAGGATGTCCAAAAACTATTACTACTTGAGTTTCTGGAACAAATCTACACTTGTCTTCCAATGAATATCACACATCATCTTTTGGGACTGTGGTTTAATTCGCTGAAGGAGTGAACAGCAGCAGAGAAAGGATCCGAATTTTGAGGACAAGTTGAGGTTGCTGCTGACAGTTTGCCATTTTTAGAGGGTGAATACAACAGTCCAAGTCTTGAATAGCAGTATTGCAGCCCCGAGCAGCTTTGTTGGCATACACAGAGGTCTGTTTTTTTGTGTGTCTTGCTAGTTTCTTTTATGACATTCCTACAGTCTAAATCTTTCATGATTGAGCACACTCAAGTCTGGGGTCTTCTACAGTAATGTATTGACAAGGTATGTTTGCAATCATTGAATTTATAGTAGACAATTGTATTGTGAACAGTAATATGTGAAGTATAATGTGAAGTATACAATTATGTGAAGCTGTGAATGTAAAGTGTTGTGCAAGTGTATGTTAGCAAAAGTATGTATAGTAGAGTGTACATTGGAGTGTACAAGTGTGCACAATGTACAGTGATATGTAGTAGCATGAAGGGGTATGTTCAAGTATAGCAAACAGTGAAGCGTGAAGATATTGCAATGTTGATGACAATGTATGATACATACATGATAATACATGTCTTGACTTGATATGATGATGCACACTCTCCTTGACACATGCTATGATATGATGCGGTGATGCTCTACTATACTTTATCACGGTGCATGCCTTGTGTTCAGCATAAGCAGAGCATAGTTACTTGTTCAGTAATTGTGTATGATGAGAGGTACATGAGCAGTATGTGGCAGCGATATCTGCAGCAGATTTAGAGATTGGATTGGCACAGGTTTCCTTATGAGCAATTGGTTTGACTCAGATTGGCTAAGTTGTATGAGCAGTTGGTTTGATTCAGGTGGATAGAGTTTGGTGTGCAGACTCAGATTGACTCGGTTGGATGATTGATTGGTACATCGTAATTGGATAGGTTACTATTTTAGTTTTAGTGCAATGATGAGTTTATGAATAATGATCAGATGATGAGCAATGTGATATAGCAGACGGTGATCAGTTGATGAGCAGTGATGCAGCAGACAATGATCAATGGTTAGTAGTGGCAGTGTATGAGCAGTGTGGTACAGATTGTGCAGTATAGTACATGTGTTGATTAGCAGGTCCACAGGATCAGTGCGGTTTTGGTTCAGTAGTTCAGTGTCTATCTTCTTATCAGGGTGGCAGGACGGGGCAAGGAAAGGAGGTCGTAGCCTCCTTCCGGTAGAAGCCGAAAAACTAGGGAGTGGCAGCTTCCTTCAGGTCATAGCCTCCTTCCAGTTGAAGCTGAAAAATTGAAGTCTTTGTAATAAGGGGGTTGTTGCTTCCTTCCAGTTATTTCTGGAAAAATATTTTAAAAAGGCTTCCGTGGTTTTCCCCCCAGGACTTGGGTTTCCACGTAAAAATCTTGTGTACTGTGTTTCTATGATTTTTGTGATGATGATGATATGATGATGATAACAATGCTGATGATGATATAATGATAATGTGATAATGCATAATATTGAATAAGTTGTTGATTATAAAATTTGAAAAAGTAATAAAGGCTACACACACAGATTCACCCCCCCCCCCTCTCTGTGTTCCCAGTGTGTCCAACAATTGGTATCAGAGCAGGTCCTTCATAGAAAGCCTTATCATCTTGAAGGAGATCTTTAGCACACCATGGGGTTCTCGGTGAATGGAGTACCATTGTCATGTGAGTCAAAGTATTACTTGATCTGGAAAATGAGAATGCAGGCTTATCTTGAGGCAATTGGTGTATGGAAGTCAGTTGTTATTGGATATACAGCTCCAAAGAAAATGAAAACATCAGCTCAGAAAGAAGCAAAGAAAATTAATTCTATGGCTATGGAAGCCATCCTTGAAGGCCTAGCAGATATCCAAAAGAAGAAGATAGGGAAGTGCATCTCATCTAGGGAACTATGGCTCAAATTAGAGAAATATTACTCCAATAAAGAAGAGGAAGTAGAGGTTATGGAATTAATGCTTGAAGATCTAACAGATCTCCAAAAGGAGAAAATAGGAAATTGCAACTCAGCTGAAGAATTGTCGTTCAAAATAAATCAGCTAAATGAAGAACAAGAAGCAGAAGACGAGTCAATACACCATCCAGGTAAGTATGAAGGTATGTTCCCTGAACACTCTGTTTGTAATTCTTTTAAAGATATATGTTTATCAGGTATAGAAAATAAGAGCTATTCTGAATTAATTGAATGCAACACTTTAGATTATGATGAAAATCCTTGCTCTCCGATGAGTAATAGAAATTTAGCTGATATTATGATAGATAATGAAATTACTAAAGTTTCACAAGAAGTGAAAAATCTATGTGAATAGAAACAGGTATTGAAAGAGCAATTGGACAAAGCCGAGAAGAAGAATCAAGAAGAATCTGAAAAGGCCACACAGACCATAATTAATCTGAAACTCCAAATTGAAGAAGTGACAAGAATCAAAGAATCCATATCCAAATATTTGAAAGACAAACTTGAGAAGTCAGCTACAGAAATTGAAAAGCACTCAGAAGAAATTGTCAAGCTCAAAAGACTACTAGAAGATAAGGAAAAAGAATTGATCTGCAAGCTACAAGACAAAGACAATGAGATAAGTTCCTACAAGGCTAAAGAAATATTGAAAAAGAATTTAAGAAGAAAACAAGAACTTGAAATCAAATCCTTGAAGGTAGAGTTACGGAAGGTATGTCTGACAAACTTTGAATATGAAAAGGACCTCTCAGAACTGAGAAAGGAGAATCATATACTACAAGGTCAACTGCAAAAATTCCATGACGATGATCAGAATTCAAAAGGAAAGATGGAGGACAATATCTTTGCTCTCAACAAACAGGTAGAAGAAGTCAAGAAGATAGAAGAAGATCTAATAAGACAACTCCAAGAAAAGATAGAAATTTGTCAAAAGCAAGAATTGAAGATCCTCTCCTTGAGGAAAGACCTGGACAAAACAACTACTCAGTTAAAGACAAATTTGAAGATTGAGAAGAACATTGAAGAAAGTAAAATATCTATAGTAAAATAAGAAAAGGCTAACAGTAATACATGTATTCTTAGAAGATCCCATGATCAGCAAGAATCAAGAGAAGTTACTGCTCAGAGATATCCTATAAGGTTCCATGGTCACTGCTACAAGTGTTACAACTATGGTCACAAAGCCATTCATTGCAGAGCTCATGACATAATCACTCTAGAAAGAAATAAAAGTACATTTTCGATTCAGTGTTACAATTGTTATCATTATGGTCATTTGGCAAAACATTGTAGGGTGCAGGGACATGTTAAAGTTTGGAGAAGAAAGAAAGTTCAATCAAATGACATGAACAACCATCATCCTACCAAAGTATGGAGAATAAAGTTAGTAGATCAAAATAGAAATGATGAAAATCTTGGGGAAGACCCAATGCCATTTTGAAGACTATTGACTAGTGATATGAAGTGTACAAAGAATGTGTAAAAGGAGATATGTACCTGATTATCAGATTTGAGTATCGTATAGTA